>KV751382.1:916860-935254 GCA_001698575.1 Mola mola | reverse complement strand
ACCCCACTACTAACCAACCAAGGCCATGTGAAAGGCCTGATACTGTGAGACCCCACTACTAACCAAGGCCATGTGAAAGGCCTGATATGTACCCTCTCATCAAACTAAGGCCATGTGAAAGGCCTGATATGTACCCTCATATCTCTGTGAGACCCCACTCCAAGGCCATGTGAAAGGCCTGATATGCACCCCACTACTAACTAAGGCCATGTGAAAGGCCTGATATGTACCCTCATATCTCTGTGAGACCCCACTCCAAGGCCATGTGAAAGGCCTGATACCACTTTGGGGAGAGGAGAATGTGTGTGAGAAGAATTTCTGCGTGCTTTGTTACCACTTTGGGGAGAGGAGAATGTGTGTGAGAAGAATTTCTGTGTGCTTTGTTTTGCATTCAATAATAAGATAACGCCATTTATTCAATAAAAACTGGTGTGGCGCCAGAGAGCCTGGGATGGCCACCCTCCCTCTCTCGCGTGAAGTAACAACACCATTATAAAAAGAGGGACATAGTCGCACCCAGGTAGAGTCTGCTGCGGGTTTCGTACGGACGCCCAGCTGGTTGGATGTACACTCTGCCGGGGGTGTTGGCTCTCCACTCCAAAGCGTTACGGTAGGGGCATGACCCTTTGCATCTAACCGATTGTTGTGTGTGTAAACTGAGTGTATCTGTGGCGGAATAAATAACGCGCTTGTTCTAGCAGAACACTGTGTCCCGTCATTTCTGTGTGCCGACTCTCGACGATCCTCTGAGAAATGTTTCAAAACACCCTGCAACACTCTGAGACAAAAACTGGTTCACCCTAAGGACAAAAACTCCCAGACACAAACTTAACAATTTTGTTTATGCAGTCCAGTACAGTGAGGAGTGCACAAACTTTTATATCGGGGAAACAACCTCTCCACAAACACATGGCTCAACACAGGAGAGCCAACTCCTGCGGCCAGGACTCAGCAGTCCACCTACACTTAAAGGAGAAAGGACACTCCTTTGAGGATGAGAATGTGCATGTGCTGGACAGGGAGGATAGATGGTTTGAGAGAGGAGTGAAGGAGGCCATCTACGTCAAGCTGGAACAGCCATCACTTAACAGAGGAAGAGGCCTCAGACATCAACTGTCTGCCACATACAATGCAGTTTTGAAATCCCTCCCCAGGAAACTTAACCACATTTCACACCTTGGCTCATGTGAAACCAGCGACTCACATGATGACCGTGGGAAGTGAATACACATCTGGTGGTGGGTGGATTTGGGTCACACAGATTGGGGGTGGGGGTTTGTACCCTTTGCCTACTACCCTGAGTAAGAAGGATCCTCCACATGGTTAAATACTGGGGACTCCCTACCAGAAATTTACAACTGAAGAAGCCTCTTGGACAAGAGGTGAAATGTATTCAAGCAACTACAACAAGTCCAGTTGCCTTCAGAAGAAACAGCAAAACTTAACAGGTGATCAAGTATGTTGGGACATACTAGCCTTCTGTCACTGATTGTGAAGTACCTTGTGTTCTTCATTGTACGCTGCCGATGAATTACCTATTTGTAAGCTCAATCTTCTCTCTCTCTGAATGTTGTAGTGTTTTGTGGCACTCTGTGTGCAGATTGATGCACAGGAACTATTGAGTAATGAGATGGTTATGAGGCAGGTTAAGAGTATGGAATTTTACCACTTTGTCTTTGTCAGATCATCTGCGTCCTTATGAGTAGTGTTTCCAGAATTCTTCCTTCCACTGATTTATACGAAATCCTCTGTCTCTGGTCTGCTCTGTCGGTCCAAGTTTGTCTGTAAGAACCTGACATCCATAACCTGAGCCAGAATCTTAGTGTGATACATGAGGAAAAGGCCCATGTGAATATAGTGAATGGGTATTTTGGCTATCAAAATGTAATCAAAACACTAATTTGTGTCATTTCTTTGGATAGACTTTTAAATTTACGACAGTATATTTTGTACTAACATGTTATAAACACACAAAATAAAATTAAAACAAAATGAAAGTCAACACAACAGTGTAATAAAAACGGTGTATTGAAGTCAGAGTGACCACTAGAATAGACGACAGTCTTTGGACAGATGACAATGATCGCTCTGATTTTGCAAGTGCCATTCATGCCAAAATCGAAGCAGAGTTGAAATGGGTGAGTTGTTGCATCTCCTGTTTTCTGACCAAGGGCTCTGCTCCAATTTCAAGTTTAATGTCTCTCCAATCAATCAGAGCCTCCATCTGTACTTTCACCACGCCATCCACCCATCCATCAGGACCCCCGACTCTCTCGCCCCCCTCACTCACTCACTCACACATACGTATGTAATGAGATTCTTTCCAAGTAGACAGGCAATGGCACCACTGGACTTCACTTACTTTTGGCTTGACTCCCAGAACATTACGCCTTCATTGCTCTTGGCTATTGTTTGCAATGATTCATGGAACCCTGTGATTGAGTGTTTTTTTTGTTGTTTTTTTTCATATCTTAAATTTAGCCCCTCCCAGCTTGATCACCTTGCTGATTTCACTGCCGGCTCTCTACGTGCTTCACTCGATTCTATTGCCACAGTTAAAAAGAAAACAAAACCAGTAAAGAGACTAGCTCCGTGGTATAATCTTAACACTCGCAAGTTAAAACAGAAAACTCATAAACTTGAAAAGAAATGGCGTTCCACTAAACTGGAAGAGTCACACATGGCCTGGCAGGATAGCCTTAAAGTATACAGGGCCCTTCGCCGAGCAAGAAAAGACTACTATTCAGCGTTGATAGAAGAAAACAAGAATAAACCAAGGATTCTTTTCAGCACTGTAGCCAAGCTGACTGAGAGCCATCATTCTATTGAACCATGCATTCCTAGAGCCCTCACCTGTAATGATTTTATGAACTTCTTCAATAATAAAATTAGACTTATCAGAGAAAATATCCTACACTCCACAGATTCCAGTTCAGCAACAGGAATTATAGAGGCTGTTATTAGTCCTGATGTGTGTTTGGAAAGCTTCCATCCAATTGACCTTAAGGAACTAACAACAACATTATCTTCATCTAAATCATCAACCTGTATACTAGACCCCATACCTACTAAGTTACTCAAAGAGGTTTTACCCCTAATTAGAAATCCACTACTAAACATTATCAATCTATCCCTTGTAACAGGTTACGTGCCCCAGTCATTTAAAGTAGCTGTAATTAAACCGCTCCTAAAAAAACCTACCCTAGACCCAGAAGTTTTAGCCAACTATAGACCAATATCCAACCTCCCCTTTCTTTCAAAGATTCTAGAGAAAGCAGTAGCGAAACAACTATGTGGCTTTCTTCAGTATAATAGTCTATTTGAAGAGTTTCAGTCAGGTTTTAGAAAGCATCACAGCACAGAAACGGCATTGGTAAAAGTTACAAATGACCTCCTCACTGCATCTGATGCAGGACTTATCTCTATACTAGTCTTATTAGATCTTAGTGCAGCTTTTGACACTATCGATCATCACATCTTACTACAGAGGATGGAACACCAAATTGGCATTAAAGGATCTGCTCTAAGATGGTTTAAGTCCTACCTATCTGATAGATATAATTTTGTTCATGTTAATGATGAATCATCAAGATATGACAAGGTTAGTCATGGAGTCCCACAAGGTTCTGTGCTTGGACCATTACTATTTACTCTATATATGCTTCCTGTAGGTAAAATTATTAGAAAGCACTCCATACATTTTCACTGTTATGCAGATGACACACAACTATACTTATCAATGAAGCCAGATGAAACCCATCAGTTAGCTAATCTACAGTCATGTCTTAAGGACATTAAAAACTGGATGTTTCATAACTTTTTAATGTTAAACTCTGACAAAACTGAAGTCATTGTGCTGGGCCCCAAACACATTAGAGACTCATTATCCAGCAACATAGTTAATCTGGATGGCATTGCCTTGGCCTCCAGCACCACTGTCAGAAACCTGGGTGTTATCTTTGACCAGGAGCTGTCTTTTAAATCACATGTTAAACAGATTTCAAGGACCGCCTTCTTTCACCTCCGTAACATTGCTAAAATCCGGCACATCCTGTCTCAACAAGATGCAGAAAAACTAGTTCATGCGTTTGTTACTTCCAGGCTGGACTACTGTAATTCTTTATTTTCAGGTTGCCCTAACAAAATTTTAAAAACTCTTCAGTTAATCCAAAATGCAGCAGCGCGTGTACTGACTAGAACTAATATCAGAGACCATATTTCCCCCATACTGGCTTCTCTGCACTGGCTCCCAGTTAAATTCAGAATAGAATTTAAAATCCTTGTTCTCACCTACAAAGCTATTCATGGTCAGTCACCATCTTATCTTGAACAGCTCATAGTACCCTATCGCCCATCCAGAACCTTACGCTCCCAGGATGCAGGGTTATTGGTGATCCCAAGAATTTCCAAAAGTAGAATGGGAGGCAGAGCTTTCAGCTATCAAGCTCCTCTCCTGTGGAACTATCTTCCAGTCTTGGTACGGGAGGCAGACACACTCTCTGATTTTAAGAGTAGGCTTAAAACCTTCCTTTTTGATAAAGCTTATAGTTAAGGCTGGCCTATCTAGCCCTTAGTTATGCTGCTATAGGCTTAGGTTGCTGGGGGAACACTCCATGATTCACTGAGCTTTCTTCTCTCCCCCCTCTGACTCCGACTCCTTCTCTGCTCCTGTAAATGTCCATATCCTTACACTAACTTTACTTCTTCCCCGGAGTCGTTGTGCTTTACCATCCTGCAGGTTTTTCTAGGTCGCGGTGGGAGGTGCTGCTGTGGTCCTGCCTGATGCCTCCTGGCCACATTAGGAAAGGAGATCCTGTGACTTGGATCCTAGGCTGGATTTCCAAGTGCAAATCGGGACCCACAGATCACCATGGCTTCTGGATCAATAGACTACACCTGCTTCTGGACCACTACACTTCACATATCCCTGGATTTACAGATTCTACATACTCTTGGACTCAGCAACACCCAGATCTTCCTACATGGAGTACAATGACTCCTGGACCAACAGAGTCCACCTGCGTCTGGATCACTAGACTTTCCATACATCCGGACTCATAGAATCCACAGACTCTGGGACTCATGGATGTTTTATGCATTCTAAATGAACTGTTGTTATCATGTTTTTGTGTTCTGTACAAGTGACATTTATTGCACGTCTGTCCATCCTAGGAAGAAGGGTCCCTCCTCTGTGGCTCTTCCTGAGGTTTCTTATTTTCCCTGTTTAGGGTTTTTTAAGTTTTTCCTCACCCGGTTCGAGGGTCTAAGGGCAGAGGATGTCACATCTGTACAGTTTGTCAAAGCCCAGTGAGATAATGTGTAAATTGTGATTTCGGGCTATACAAATAAAATTTGTTTTGATTTGATTTGATTTATTCAAGAAAATAAACTGACGATGCTGAAGTCCCCTCGCTCGAATAAAGTTAACAAGTTTTACAACTGGCTTCACTACATGGTCAAGCTACAATACGGATTTACACTGTGCTTCCTGGTGAATTATGCAGTGTAAGAAAATTACCTCCTGGATCTTTATCTCCTGGATTCTTTTGAGCAACCCGATGTTTTTTCAAGTCAGATTTGGCGATCCATGTGTGGTAACATTGGCGAGCGTACTCCAAGGTAGCTTGTGCCTCTTGATGACCCCCGGCACGCTGTCATACAAGCCCTCTCCCCGCATTTTCCCCTTTAGGGATTCCATGGCCAAAAACTCCTCCGTTATCTCAAAATTAATCCCTCAGATAAAAATTAAAAGCTGAGCGGTGTCCTTTATGTCATTACTTTCGTCCAGTGCCAAGGAATATAATGTAAATGACCCCGCTTTTTGTTTAGCTTGCTAGCTAAGTCTTCATCAATTAGCTCAACACAGCGAGTCACTGGTCTGCGTGATAAGCTAATTTTTTTCAAATTTGTTCTTTTGCTCTCAGGACACAAGATACCTTCTGTCTCTACCATGCACTCTTTGAGAAACTCCACTTCGGAGAAAGGCTTGCTGGTCTTTGCTAATTTGAATGCCAGCAAATAACCTGCCTTCGTGCTTGATTCTTGGATGGCAGTTTGTCGGATAGAGGTGTTTTGCTGAGCCTGCAAACTAGCTGCCAGGAACGCCAGGCATTACACGACAAGGTCAAATGAATGCAGTCATAATTATGATATGATTTGATTTGGGCAATTCTGTACCAAACTTTGGCGGGCCGGATGTGGCCCGCGGGCCGTAGTTTGCCCACCCCTGCTCTATGGAGTTGTAGGTGGATGACTCTGTTTCCTTGCCTCAACTCTAAATTGTCAATTTGGCTGACTAATAAATCTGGCCATATATCTAGAAATGAAAGCATCTGCTTCCCAAGTTGGATGGATGCCGTCTCTCCTAATTAGACCAGGTCTTCCTCAGAAAGTTTGCCATTTATCAATGAAGCCCACGTCATTTGCTGGACACCACCTCGATAGCCAGCGGTTGAATGACGACATGCGGCTAAACATGTCGTCACTGGTCAGATTAGGCAGGGGACCAGAGAAAACTACGGAGTCCGACAGTGTTTTAGCAAAAGCACACACCGACTCAATATTAACTTTAGTGACTTCCGACTGGCGAGGCCAAACATTATTACCGCTGACATGAATTATAATCTTACTGTATTTACGTTTACTTTTTGCCAGCAGCTTTAAATTTGATACCACATCGCCCGCATTGGATTATGGCTGCTGGTGTGGAAAATTTCAAGTTTCGCAAAATAGAGCTGCCAATTACTAGAGTTGGTTTCTCAGTGGGTGCGTCACTGAGTGGGGAGAATCTTTTGGAAATGTGAACAGGTGGGTGGTGAACCTTGATCTTCTGTTTAGGACTATGCTTCCTTCGAACAGTTAGACAACCTCCCTGATTTCCTGGCTGCTCGGGAGCTGCTGGGGTGCTAGGAGGAGCTGCTTTCAGTCGACCCACGCCAGCTAATGGGGGCTGGTTAGCTAGCAAGGCTACCGGTTTGGTTTGCAATGTGCGGATCGTAGCCTCCAAATCACTAAGCCTCGCCTCCAACGCAGCAAATAAACTACACTTACTACACGCACTCACTAAAAGAGGACACACTGAGCAAGAGAGAAGAGGAGAGCGAGAGGGAGAAGCCACCATTGTGTGCTAAGTTTACTACCTGAGTTGGTTAGAGCGACACAGAACAGTTGTAAGACTAGCGAGAAAATTCACTAAAATGAGAGAGGGCTGAATGTTGCTTAAGTACAAGGGTGCACTGGTTTAGTACACAGCAGTTAAACGATTAGTATAGTTTAAAACCCTCCAGATTACTTCAAGTTAGCAATGCGCTGCAAGAGGACCAGACACGGACAACCGGAAGTGACGCAATACGCTTACCACAGTGGTGCAGCCGCAGTTTTCAAACAATAACGAAACAAAATAAAAATAAGAATTAAATTTTGATAAAAGTGTAATCATTCAGCTTTGAGGGGTGTCATAAAATTACTAAATTAAGCATTGAGGAATTACTGCAAGGTCCTCCATTTTAAGAGGCTCAAAGTAATTGAACAAACTAATGTCATTATAAATACAGAGATTATTTAAAATACTTTCAAATCATCATATCATAAATATCAAATCAAAATAAAATCAATGACTGCTTGAAGTCTGGAACTCATGAATATTATCATAAGTGTCCTTCCTAGAGATGCTTAACCAGGTCTTTTCTTGAGCTGCTTTCAGTTACTGTGTGTTTTTAGGTCTTTCTTGCCTTCAGTTTTGTCTTCAGTAACGTTAAAAGCACAAGATCAGGTATTTGTCTACTGAAGAATAATTGGATTGCTTTTGCTGTATGTTTTGGGTTATTATTGATTTGCACTGTGTTGTAGTTTATGCCTTGCTGTAAATCATCCACATTATAATTATGAAGAGATTTTTCTTCACTAAAGAAAAAATTATTTGATCATACACTTTAGTTCTCTTATGTGGTCTTCCAGACCTTTTGGTGTTGCACTATTAAGCCTCATTCACTTGCATTGACATCTCTTTGAACCTCATATTCAGAGTAATATATAACAACTATAAAATAAATAAACAAAAAAAAAAAAAAAGAGCAGCAGATTCTTGTTTTACTGGGATGCTGAAATGACCACGGACTTCAATAAACATTATTTGGTCCAGTACCCTCATGAGTGTAGTGTTGGTCAATATTAAAGCAATATATTACTACAAAATGAAGCTTATTGCACAGAATGAGATGGAAGAGATAAGCCATAGATAAAAACACCACCATGTCCATGCAACTAAAAAAAAGCTACTGCATTGGCCCCTCACTGCCACTGCTCCAGCTCCAGGCCCAGCCTCAGCTACCAGATCAACCTACCCCCTAACCTTAAGATCCCCAATCTGCAATGTCATAATTCTTGTATCCCTGTCTGTGGTTACACATGGGTTTATCTAGAAGTTTTGTAACAACAAGTAAGACTGTAGTGATCTGATACTGATATACAGTCCAGATGCTAGTAGAACACCAAGATGGACCTTCTACTTGGAAATGGATTTATAATAAAGAAACATACACAAAACTACATGACACCAAAAAAATTAATTCATTTGGTTAAACCTTTTACTAGTATTACTTGATTTGCTCATTGCCTACAATAAAAATGTTACTTTATGATCTAAACTCTGTTATGAAGCATTGCTTTTCACTGAGCAACTTTTTCCAATAACCTCTTTTGTTCTTCATCTTTCTGCCTGATTTTCTTTTTCTTTTCTTTCAAAGTAGTGCTTGGTGGTGTTCTCTGCTGTAGGCTTGTTGTTGTAAGGTACTTTGGAACTCTGTTTTATGGTTTATATAGTCACAGGCCAAGATAGCAAAAGGAGACATTAGGTGCCACAAACCCAATCTAAACAGAGTTAATGTCACAGACCGGCATATGATTATTTTTGGGCATAGTAATAAAGTACGGCATGTTCTTCCCAGGGGCGGCGCAGTGGTGCAGTGGTTAGCACTGTTGCCTCAAAGCAAGAAGGTCCTGGGTTCGATTCCGTGTCAGGATGTTTCTGTGTGGAGTTTGCATGGTCTCCCTGTGTCTGCGTGGGTTCTCTCTGGGTTCTCCGGCTTCCTCCCACATTCCAAAAACATGCAAAACTGGGGGTAGGTTAATTGGTCACTATAAATTCTCCGTAGGTGTGAATGTGAGTGTGGATGGTTGTTTGTCTCTATATGTTGGCCCTGCGATGAACTGACGACTTGTCCAGGGTGTATCCTGCCTTCGCCCCAAGATGCTGAGATAGGCTCCCTTGGCACTGCTTTGACAAACATTGATCCAGAAATCATTTTCATTCCAACAGCATGTTTCTCAGGATGGCAATATCTGTGTAGGTCAGTCTAGAATGAAATAACTCAACTATGTAATGGATTGATATGAAAGTTTGACATTCCATGTAACTCAATGGGTGAAGTATAACGACTGTGGTGAATTTGCTTTTTGTTGTCTTTTTTGTATTATTATCTATTAATTTCTTCTTCTCTACTAAATGTCCGTCCAGCGGTCCATCCATTTTCTACCGCTTATCCTGTTGGGGTGGGGGGGGACATCTTCGGGCCAGGCAGGGTACACCCTGGACAAGTCACCAGTTCATCACAGGGCCAGCATATCGAGACAAACACCCATCCACACTCACATTCACTCCTACGGGCAATTTAGAGTGACCAATTAACCTGACCCCCAGTTTTGCATGTTTTTGGACAGTGGGAGGAAGCCGGAGTACCTGGAGAGAACACACGCAGGCACAGGGATAACATGCAAACTCCGCACAGAAATGCAATGACCCGGGAATCGAACCAAGGACCTTCTTGCTGTGAGGTGACAGTGCTAACCACTGCACTACTGTGCCGCCCTCTCTATTAAATGTATTGGCACAAAAATCACACACAACCATAGAACTCTGAGGGTCAGATCTTGAGTTGCCAGCTGTCATGTTGTTTTTTTTTGTTTGTTTTTTTTTGTTTTTTTTTTTAACTTACCCCCCCATCATGCCAGAGATTCAACTGTCAACCTGTCAACTACTATAGATAGTTTGCCGGATTTCGGCCACTTAAAGGGACATCCTCTTGACTGCTATCATGTACTGTATGTGTCCACCCATATCAGAGCTTAAAACCCTATATATCTTAAACGTTTGATATTTCTGTGAGGCAACAAAAGTAATAAACAATGGCATCTTTGCATTTCACCCCGAAACCTTTCACTGAAATAACAAATGCTAAAATTTGGTCCTCAGGGGGGCTGCCCTATGGTATTTCTCTGAATACTACATGAGTTCATTCTTGTGAATACTTACTCTTCACTGATTAAAAGAAACTAAATTGCTTTGAATACAAAAGTGCACTGCCTGTAGCAACAGATGTTCTGTACAAGTAAAAGCAGATCAAGGGTTAAATGCACTCGAGTGAATTCTTTTTCCAGCCTTTTTTATATTTTTTTTATTATGACACATCCCACCCCATTCACTATTTTCATGCAATTATGTCTTTTGTGTCAGGAAAGAATTGCCAAGATTGAGGTAAAGGATATAATTCTGCAAGACATATGATTTGGTTTTTCCTCCCACATTTATGTAAGTGAACTGAAGTGGAAACTTTAAATTACGTGGAGGTATGAATGTGCTGGTGTATCCACAGTATGTCTACACCCTGTGTTTCCAGAATGTGCTATTTGACTAGCGAATCTTGAGACAGACTGCAACTCGTTGGGGCATGGAATAGGCCTAATAGGATAGTTTAGGACAGGATATCTACAATATACTTGACATAACTACAGCTTCAAGTCTTGACTTGAGCTAATATGATTTTATTTACAGTGTAAAATGTAAATGCTGGTATCATTTCTGTGTACAGTATGTCTGGGCATTTGTGCATTGACTACAAAATTGAAAAAAAAATACAAACATTCTTTAGCATGTGTCCACGTCCCATCTTGTGAGAGAGCAATTGATGCCTCCCCCCCAATGTTTCCTTGAAGGTGTAACATCACCTACGGGTTGTGCCATTCATGTCAATCATTTTCATAACCTTCTCATTATTTTCCAATTTCTTTACCCTGGCATTTACCTGGCATTCACGAATAATGATGGCAAAAGATTTTATGTGTGAATTGGATGATAAAATAACTCAATATAACAAAACATCAGATCTGAGTATAATAACGATAGAACAATAAAGTAAATTATGTCTCAGTGGTGTGGGTAATAACAGGAAAGTCCTCATGAGAAAAAGTCTCTGTTACAAGGAAACCTGATACAGTGATATGGTGATGGATGTAATCCCACCATCCTGCGGTGTCTTTCCAAGGTAAACTCTCTGGGTGATGTTTGTAAAGTAATAAAAGGCGTAATGTTTGGACTGTAATAGAAGGCATTACAATATTCAGTGAACATTGATTAAACACATATGCTGTATGTCTGCAGTGCCACAGATCATTACGTACTTTGTGCTGCAGTGAAGTAAAACTCCTGAGGTGCATACTGAACAGACACAGCTCTGAAGACTCACCCTCATTGTTCCTCACACTTAACTGTTGAGTAAGACAATTAGAGCAATTAAATTTATATTTGAATCTCCTGAAGGCCAAAGTGCCACTTTTGTTGCTTGTGTTGTCATTTAATTTCATAGATAAATAAATATGAAACTTACAGGTACATACAATTAGTGAATGTTATACAGGGGATATATATGGTGGGAGAACTTGCAAAAGTTATTAGCAGTATTGATAAAATGGGATCCCCTTAATGGTAAATGGTGTTCACAACTCCCACACAACTGAACAGGTCTGTTGATTTTCTACTAATGGAAAGGTCATTACCACTGATCACTGAGCCATGACCAACGATGGTAAATTTGATGTTTCAAATAAAAATACAGAGTGTACAAGGTATTGATGCCAATTTGTTTTTGTTACGAATGATTATTACTGATGCACAATGCTCTGGACACAGGATAGAATGTGAAGGTAAAGAATGTAAAATGGAGAGAGAGAAAATAGCAAAGGGTGAAGAAGAAAGACAGGCCAGCAGGCTAGAGGAAAAAAAAAAATATACATATATATATATACACAGTATATAAAATTCCCCTCTCGCTCTCTCTGTGGGCGGTCTTGTGTCTCTTTCAAGCTACCAGAGGCCTGGGAGCCTGAGGGTCCTACGCAGTATCTTAGCTGTTCTTAGTTGTTCTTAGATTGTGCTCTTCTGGACAGAGGCTTAAGATGTTATTCCTGGGATTTGTTGCAGCCACTCTCCCAGCTTGGGGGTTACAGCCCCGAGTGCTCCTATTACCATGGGTGCCACTGAAGCCTTTACTCCCCACATCCTTTCCAGCTCCTCTTTCCACCCTTGGTATATCTTGAGATTCTCATGTCCCTTCTTCCTGATATTGCTATCACTTGGGATTACGACATCTACCACTACCGCCTTCTTATCCTGCTTGTCGACCACCACGATATCCAGTTGATTAGCCACCACCATCTTATCGGCCCAGATCTGGAAGTCCCACAGGATCTTAGCTCGGTCGTTCTCAATCACCTTTGGAGGTGTTGTCCACATTGATCCTGGGACCTCCAGCCCATACTTGGCACAGATGTTTCTGTATACTATGCCAGCCACTTGGTTGTGACGTAAGTATGCCTTACCTGCCTGCATCTTGCACCCTGCTGTTATGTGCTGCACTGTCTCAGGGGCATTTTTGCACAGTCTGCACCTTGGGTCCTCCGTGGTGTGGTAGACGCCGGCCTCTATCGATCTTGTGTTCAAGGTCTGTTTTTGTGCTGCCGTGATCAGTGCCTCTGTGCTGTTCCTGAGACCAGCCTTCTCCAGCCACTGGTATGTTTTCTTGATATCAGCCACTTCTTCTATCTGTTGGTGGTACATCCCGTACAGGGGCTTGTCCCTCCACGATGGTTTACCTTCTTCTTCTTTCTCCTCTCTGGGTTTCTGCTGCCTGAGGCATTCACTTAGCAGGTCAACATCCGGGGCCATCTTCCTAGATCTTTGTTGTTTCATCTTGAATAGTGGCTCTGATGCTCACTAATGCTCGGCCTCCCTCTTTCCGCTTAGTGTACAGACTCAGGGTGCTGGACTTGGGGTAAAACCCTCCATGCATGGTGAGGACTTTCCTTGTCTAGATATCTGTACTTTCTATCTCCTTATTTGCTGCTTATTATACCAGCACGGTATCTGATAATGGGCAGGGCATAGGCGTTGATGGCTCGGATCTTGTTCTGACAAATCAGCTGAGGGTTCCCTCTATGTCTATAGGGGTTGTCAACAAGATTTTCTTCAGCATAATTCCTACAATTTCCAGGAAATTGAAAATGGCATATGTTTTGTTGGATGTACTGCACAAATTAACATAAAATAGGATAAAAATATGGCTCAGTTGTCAAATGACACAACTAGAAAGACATACTGATAGTGAATGAGTGTGTATGGTTTCAGTAATGCCAATAGATTTTCATTGACAGGATTTGAATGGCAAGAAGGAATACTAAAGCTTCAATGGCTTTGTAGCTGAAGAGATATATTAAAATCCTCATTAATCAGGAAATCAAGTGATTTACTCTTGTCAGAAATGCCCTTCTCAATTCATGTGTATGATTTGTAATTGCATGTGCATAGTAGTATACGTAGTTGTATGTATGTGTGCTTGTGAATGTTTTCAGGTAAGGTAAGGGAAAGCCTTAGTTCAGTTAAAGCTCCCATGGCCAACATTTACAATTAGTTTTTCAAAAGGATTATTCTAAGTCTCAAATGGTTGAAAAGGCCTTTGCATATAGATTTTTGATTTATAATGGTGTGGGCATATTACAGTAAAACAGCGGTCAGCCATAATATTTATCAACTCTCATAAAACAAAGTTCTGCTGTGAAACCTTGATCCTGGCATTCATGTGTATACCAAGCATACCATCCCACTGCAAACTCCAAAGGAATGTGACAAAGGACACTTTATGTGTCAGTTTGGATTCAGGCAATCTTAAGGCCACATCATCAAGTTTTGACATGGCCTGAAGTTGTTGATAATTTATTGTTAAATTGGCCTGAAATGCAAGTACCCCTGAGCTTAAACTGTTTTGTTTCTGATGACAAGTTTACAGCAACAAGGGAAATTCATCTGCAATGTAAATAAGAAGTATGTTTACTTAAAAGAACAGAGGAGACTTGCAGCAGTGTAATTATAGCTGAGAGGAAATCCTGCAGGATTCAAACACATAGATTAGTAGCGGAACATAACAATCTAAGTGGAGTATTTATAATGCCATAAATTCTGGGATCATGGTCCTAAGGTCATGAGTATATTGGCTTTCCAGTGGCCTCATATGTGGATAATTAAAAAAGACACATCAGCTATAAGGTAACACATCTTTCTGCCAGTGTCACTTGAATATAACATATATAATATATGCATGTGGCATATATACAAACAATGACTTGGCCCCAGATTTCATAGGAGCCAAACCCAGGAAGAAAACTATCATCTAATTAGTTAATTGATTTTAATTATTGTGGTTTATATATTTTGGATGCCAGGAGAAGGCTTTCCAGGACCACCATGAATTGGTTTGCAGCTTTTTAAACAAGGAAACTTTGTGGAGCTAGTGCAAGCTTTTGTTGACCTTGACATGATGCTAGCTGACCACTTGGCATCAGCTTCTTTATTTACTTTCATGTCAAAGATATTTTAGAATGAAATAGTAGAAAGCATTGCTTTTGTTATTTAGGAAGAAATAGCAAAAGACAAACACAGTGCCCTTCATAGCAGGCGGAGCCACAGACTACTCATGTACTAGTGCCACCTATTGTGCTATGGAATATAACAAGATTCCGTAGCACACGTAGTCCTTAGAAGTCCACGATCACCGGGGCATGATCATCTAAATAACATGCAGTTTTTTTTTTAACCATCACCTCATGCTGGGCTACGATTGTTACATCACAGACAGCGATAGTGATGAAAAACTGTTAGTAGGGCATTTCTGTGTGAAGTATAATCAAAGCACACAATGTCTATGTTTTCAGTTAAGAAAAAAAATACAAACATTAATCCAATTATTCCAATTAATTGTGGAATTAATATGCAATTGAGTGTATGAATTTGGTATGAGTTTATATGTTTGACTACATGTTATTCTTGGACTTGAATGAACAGCTTTGTTGTTTCTTGCTGATTGCACTCATTGTACAGACATACACCCATTACTACAACCCAGTGCTTTTGAATGTGAGAAATTGTAGAGTTTAGAGAAAGAAAATAAGTCCTGCTTCGTGTTGGTGTGTGCAGTGAAAATAAGATGCATTACCCCACTTACTTCACTGGTTCATAATGGTTATAGAAGAACTGTACAGTAGTCAACAGTAACTAATGTATCCATGTGATCATGTGGAGATTTGGTCCCCACATTATTGGGCCCCACAACTGAGTGATCTTCCCAGCCCTGAACTATTTACAACTTTTACACCTTGGTATTAAACACCTCACATCAGGTCATTGGCAATACAACTGTCAAGTTTGAAGTCAATCTGAGGTAACAGACAGAAATCCAGACAGAGACTAAGTAGAGACTGTTTTATTTTATAGGATACTCATGCTCTAGTGTTTTTGAGTCCTAAACAAATGGATTGGTTCTAACAGATGATATAAAATAAGACAAATATAAAAGCTAGGGTCTTTTTATTACATAATTTTTTGATGCACTTGGACACATCATTATTATGGTGTCATCAGGTGTATTGGGCTTTTCAACGATTAACCCAGGTAATCCAGTCATGGTTGTAGGTAGTAGTGTTACTCAGGTAGCACCATTTTACTCAAAGCTCTTCTCTCGACACAGCGACTTTGAAGCAACATTTGCTATGCACCCCCACTTACTGGCCCCTGTGATGCCCAGTATATTGTAGGTCCTGCAGAGGGACTGACCTGCAAATACCCGGCCTCCTACCTCAAAGGGCCTACAACCGAGAGATCAGTCCACGGAATAAGGCTGGAAAGCTTTGCGTGCTGCAAAAGACAATCTGGCTGGGTGTGAATGTGGAGTGTGGAACTGGTTAAAAGGAGACTGGATGATTGGTTGCAGCTGGGAGGAACAGGTGAGTCTGATGAGCTTAATGAGGGCAGGTAGTCAAGCAGGTAGTGTGGGGGTGGTTGAGGGGAAAACCAGGAGCGGATGTGACATCAGGTTGAGCTTTCTACTTCTTCTGTGGTAAGCAAAGTCAGTTGTCTCAATGAACTAACTCCTTAAATGTGCATAACGCTAGTGGATGGAATGCACATAAATGTATATTTTCTTTTTTGGAAAAAATCTGTTAAAATTTGTGGTACATTTTAATGGAAACCCACCTAATGGCAGTCTTTCCATGAAACAGTGAGACCTAGGTGTATTATTTTTTTTGAAAGCTCACCATATCTGGCCTTTGAGGGGGCAAAATTTTGTGATAATTTCAGTTTCTTCTCCAAGTCGACTTTCAGCTCCCAGGTGCCAGTCACTCAGGCTGAAAAGCTACTGAGAGTATGCAGGGTCCCTCTCTTCATACACTGAGGGCAAGCTGGTGAATTTTCCTTCTCCAGCAATGTTGTATTGCTAATGGAGAACTTTACTTAATACTGAAAAATCCAAAGAACGCTGGCTTGATGCTACCACAATCAATTGTGTCAAGAAGAAAATAAAATCAATTATATATATTATGCATAATTCATCAAAATAGAAAATCAATCTTTACTTGATTAACGATCCCACACAATGTGATGAAGCCAAGAATCTGTGTGCATGTGATATAGGCACTGTTTGATTTTCCCCTCACAGAGTCTTTTCATCAATCATTTCATCAGGTCAGAGCATTTTTGGTGGCATGAGAGGAATCTATTAAATATTAGCTAGCTAGATCAGCCAGCTATTTTTATCATGTCATCTCTTTGTCAGGCATATTAAAATCCTTGTCCTCTTTGAGTGTCTCTGTTCAAGTAGATACTTATTTTTGAGAATCTTTCATTTGCCTTCTCCTGGTAAAGGCTTAGAAGGCAAAAATTAAGTTACACATTACTTAAAAGAAGCAAATTTTGTTACACATATCAGACAAGACAGGAGTTTGAAAATATGGGACAGTTTCCACCTCTTTCCACACAGTGAATCTAAAAATCGTAGCCGTATTCTTTGTATTATTTTTTTTTTAATAGTTCTTTCATACTACTAGGTTGACATTGTCTAGTTTGATATATATTATATAGTTTGAATAGTGTAGCCTGCAAGAATCATTCAAATAACAATTTAATTGACCCATGCTCTCTAATTGTAAATATGACATTGAACTTTTGAAATGTAAACTTGAATTTGGAACTAGGATTGAATTGAGTTCTTAAAGTATTGTGTAGCAATTAATAGGGGTAACTAACCTGAATTCTTTAAATAAAGTGTTATCTGTAACTATTGGTGTGTGTTTACTTTGTCTTTTAACTGTGTGTAATAATTACTATGTAGCAAGACTGTTATGACTAATATGCAATTACTCACTTTTGAAGGATTAGCTTTAAACTTAACTTTAAGAATTTTAACTTATAGGGTAGGCAACTACAAGGCTTACTCTTTAAGGAAAAACTATAGCTCTATGTTCTCAAGCTAAATGCAAATAACCATTCACAGGCAATGAAATCTTTGTAAATTAAATGAACAATTTACTTATGTACACAATCAGATAATTCCTTTTGTAAATTTTAAGTGCAATTCAGTTTTCTTTCCATCTTAAAATAGCTTGCAAGCGCACTTTCACGTAGCCTATCAAAAATCACAAACACAGGGCTCTAATCCTCAATGAAATGAAATACCCTATAGCTGGCAGTATAACTAAAAATAATACCCCAAGTCAAGTGGTTGTTGCAGGCCTGGCGCGTAGCTTGTGAGCGGTGTAGCGCACCAAAATGGCGGCTCCTTCACTCTAAATGAGCTAGAAGACAAAAACAACTCACAGTTCCTGGAACAGGCAGCGTGCGCAAAACTCCTCTCCAGAAAGTGTTTAGTTGATTGGAATTGCAGGAATCTCATGTTACTGTCTCCTCTGGTTTACACAGACTTGACGACTTCTCCGGGTTGGCGAACACACAGTCCAAAAGCAAACCAGAACAGCTAGCTATCTCACTGTAGAGCTAAGCTAGACAAGATGGCAGACCGCCTGAACATTGAACCCCTCTTCGGAATAAATCGTTCAAAACAATCCATCCCTCGAATATAACAACTCTCAGAGTTCACGGATTGTGTTCTCACGCCATTACTCTTCAAAAACTTTGGAAATATGTGGACTACGTATTTACACTGTTAACGTTTCAAAAAACAACAGCACAGCAACCATTCTTAGCGTTCTCTCAATCTCTCCTCCTTCACTCTCTCTC
>KV751382.1:890747-911914 GCA_001698575.1 Mola mola | reverse complement strand
AACAGATACATTCCATACATTTTTCCAATCATGGTAATTTCCTGTTGTCATTATTCGTTGGAATCTGTCCCTCTGTGCTTCTGCATGCAATGTCTGTAACGCACATGTAGTCCAGTTCCCTATATGCGATAGGTTTTTTAGTGCATCATAGGTTTCATTCCATAACGTCAGTTCCCATTTGAACTGGTGTTTCCATAAGTCAGCATTTTGCACCTGTCCCACCAGAGCACTTGGCATCCATTCTCCAACTTGATGTAGAGCTCTGGAGGAATAGCGTCCAGTGTTGGACAGCATGGTGCGTGTTATTTCTCCATCCACTGTATTGGATATACCTAATACAGTCCCAGTTCCCCCCAGTATGGTGTCATACCACGCCCGCTTTCGTCGCCTGCAGACGGGAATGGGAGGAAAGTTGATTGTCCAATGAACTGTAGTCTTTTCCATTGCCTGTGCTAGGTGTGTGCAAGTATCAATCAAGGGGGCCAAATGGGTTTGCGTAGCATTCGGCTTCTCAGATAAAGCCCAATAAAGATAGCCAAAAGAGCCCCTCCCCTTAATTTCAGTAGAGTTTCTTATCCATTTTTCCTTTGTGTTCATTACTAATGTTAACTGCGTATCATTATTTTTAGTACAATTGTTATTAGTCTGATCCCGTTCACAAATTGAAACTTTGGATTTTATGGTGATATTGCATCCTAATGCCACTACTGACACATCATGGCGATCCAAATAGCATCTTTGACATTTATACATTTTGCAATTACTAGAGATGTTTCCCCACTTGCAAGCTTCATTAGCGGCACAGTGAAAGTTATCCTGTGTCCGATTACTAGTTGCGTTTTTCCAGCCCACTGTTACAGGACCGTCTACTGGGGTCAGTCGATTTGCCTCGGTTCCCCAGCAGCTGATCACCATGGCATTTAGTGCAAGGAGACACATGCCCAAACAGGCGGCACCATAGGGTCCGTGGGGCCCTCCCATAATGGCGTGGAGGAGGATTATTGGTCCCAATCACTCTTCTCCACGGAAACATGTGTCCTGCAAGACAAAATTTAACTCATTGGGAACATAACAGGTTAGTTTTCACGAATATAACATTTTGACATAGGCACATTTATCCATTTTTCCTCTCCCGAGTAGAGGATTGTTACCGTCGCATCTTGTCCTTGTGCAATGATTTCTGCAGGCCTGGGAGGTCCTGTCAATTGTTTGACCCATACTTTGGCACCCGCCTTATCGGTGGACCCAAAGCCTCCCTCTCCCCTAGTGGTGAGGACCACTGGTTTTGGGATTTCGGTCACTGGCTGTATTACACATGGTTTAATTATTAATTGTGCAATTTTGTCCCCTCTTTCCAATATTAGGGGTTGTTCGCCAAACAATTTGCAAACCACTCCGATCTCTCCTTGGTAGTCTGCGTCAATAACCCCTGCTTGAATTGTCAGTCCTTTTAGTGACAGACCTGACCTTGGCAGAACATGTCCATATGTGCCTGGTGGACATTGTAACCCCAATCCAGTTTTTACAACTTGAATTTCTCCCGGAACTAGGGTCTCATTCTGCAAGACCCTTAAATCAAGGCCTGCTGAACCAGGCGTGGCCCGAACTGGCAGTTCAGCTCGTGGGTTTATTTTCCACATTTTGATGGCCATGTTAGTTGTCTTCACACCATCTCCAGAAATCATGCGTATTAGTGGGGTCATTCCTGATCCCACTGGTCTGTTGTTCAGTTGATCTAATGCTGTTTGCAAATTGTTTTTCCACTGTTCTAAACTGTTGTTTCTGGACAACTTTCTGAGTGCCTCTTTCAATAACCCATTCATTCTTTCAATCAGCCCTGCGGCTTGTGGATGATAAGGAATGTGGAATATCCCTTCCACATGATTTTGTTCAGTCCACTCCTTCACTCTGTTTCCGGTGAAGTGAGTGCCATTATCCGTTTGGACTTGAAGTGGAGTCCCATAAAATTGTTTAATCAATTCCAAACATTTTATGGTAGCATTTTGGTTTGCATAGCGAGTGGGATGCACGACCATTACTCCTGAGTATGTGTCTACTGCCGTACACGCATACTTGCATCCCCCAGAATTTGGCATAGGGCCAATGAAATCCATTTGCCAAATCTGTCCAGCACTTTTTCCTCTTTGAATTTGCCCGTACATGTGCTGTGGAACACCTTTCCTATGATGTTGACATTGTTCACATTCTGCTATGGCAGTCTTGATATCGTCTACTTTTAGAGCGATACCTCTGTCCCTTGCCCATTTGAGAGTCCCTTGTACTCCCCAAGGCCCTGCCTTATGATGTGCCCATC
Source organism: Mola mola (assembly GCA_001698575.1). Classification (NCBI taxonomy): domain Eukaryota; kingdom Metazoa; phylum Chordata; class Actinopteri; order Tetraodontiformes; family Molidae; genus Mola; species Mola mola. The sequence continues at coordinate 909,600 of KV751382.1, read as the reverse complement.
TAGCCAACCCAAGACTGGATTGCCTCTCTTCTGTCATGATCTTTACCATCTGATCCACTGCCTTATTGTACAGGGCTTCAGAGTCATTATTATTAGTGTGGGCATCAACATGCACTACCGTTATGGGAATCCCTTCTGCCTTTTCCCAAATATCTGCCCATAACTCTTTGCCCCACACTTCTTTGTTTTGAATCATCCAATTAGTCGCATGCCATGTAGGCATCCAGGTGAGTAGTCCCTGAGCCACTGACCACGAATCTGTATATATATGTACACCTTGGGGTCCAGCTTGCATAATTACCATATGCACTGCTTTCAACTCAGCCCACTGGCTACTTTTCCCTTCCCCAAGTTCCTCTAGTGACTGTGATAACTGAGGATTAAAGGCTCCCGCCTTCCATCGTCTTTTTCCTGATTTATACTGACAGGAGCCATCAGTAAACCACGCCCGAGTTTTTTCATCACTAGTCAACTCATCCCATCTACTCCCCGCTCTCACAGGAGATTCTGTCATAGGTGTTACTTCGAACGGAATCTCCCCCACTTCGGGCGTATCAGCTACTTGTTCATGGAGCATTGACACGCCCTTTTCCCCCGTTTTCACCCTTTCAGCAACATACCACTTCCATTTTATTACACTGGCCTCTTGGGCCGTTCCTATACGGTGTGTTGTGGGATTGCTTTTTACCCAGGTCAGTATAGGAATCAGTGTTCTCATCAACACCTCATGTCCAATTGTTTGTGACTCCGTTTCAACCAACGCCCAATAACATGCCAGTAGTTGCTTTTCAAAGGGTGTGTATCGCAACCCTGCCTCTGGGAGCTTTCTCGACCAGAATCCCAGTGGTTTGCGGATCCGGTTCTGTTTTTGCCAAAGGCTCCAGTTTGCATAATCATTGGTCGCAGACACTTGTAGTTCTACTGGGCCTGATTGCATTTTTCCCAGTGACACCGCCTGCTGAATAGCTTCTTACTGTCTGGGCAGGCCCCTGAATTTTGGCTGGATTGATCTCCCAACCAAATGTTTTCATGTGGGCTACCAACCGAGGAAGACACGTTTTTATTTGTTCCTCTGTTTCCCCCTGAATCATGATGTCATCGATATAATGCGACACCAGGACTTCCGGAGGAAGTATGAGCTGTTCCAAATGCTCTGCCACTACTCTATGGCAGATGGTAGGGCTATGGAGATACCCTTGAGGCAGTCTAGTAAATGTATACTGCCTTCCTTCACATGTAAATGCAAATTGTTCCATTCTATCCTCAGGGATGGGTATTGTGAAAAAGGCATTAGCCAAATCTATCACACCATACCACACCCCAGGATGATGTTGCACCCTCTCTATTATGGTTACTGCATCAGGCACCGCTGATGTCAATGGAGGAGTGTGTCTGTTTATTCCTCTGTAATCCACTGTCATCCTCCAACTGCCGTCAGATTTTTTGACGGGCCAAATGGGGTTGTTCCATTTTGTGGTTACTGGTTTTAACACTCCCACAGCCACATATTCTTTGATTGTATCTGCAATTTCATCATGTCCTCCCGGGATTCGGTACTGCTTTTGTGAAACCACCTGTGTGGCTTCGGGTATAGGAAATGGAGGCATTTTTACTTTGCCAACCAGGACGGTCCTAATTTGTGTGCCAAAAACAAATTTTCCTTGTTGCAAATGTAAGACCATTCCTGCCAATATATCCATCCCTATAATCCATTCAAATATAGGAGTTACAACTACTGTGTATTTTCGAATAGGCATTTGTCCAATTTTAAGTGGTATTTGTACACTTTTTCCACACACCACTTGTCCCCCTAGCCCAGTTAATGGAACTAATGGTCCCTTCATTTTATTTGGATTTCCATGAATGAGTGAGGCCTCCGCCCCTGTGTCCACTAATGCTATTTCAGTTTGCACAGAATTTTCCCAATAGATCTGTATTTTTACATGTGGCCTGATATCACTGGTGGACCATTGCTTCAGTTCTTTACGAGCTGTAAGGGCTTGACCTTCATCCTATTCATATTCTTCTTCTTCATAATTATCATAACTGCGTGAGCGCCGTGCTTTAGGCTTCTTTCCTTTTCCTTTTTTTAGTCTTTTTAATTGCAGCTACCCTCATCCCATTTTCCCATTCTTCTTCCTCTTCTTCCTCATCCTCATTCACTACGGGTGCACTCGGCGCCACCTGATCATTTTTGTTAACCATCACCTCTTTTAGCATCGCAGCTAATTCGGATAAATCCAATTTCCTTCCTTCGATTTCCACTCGGTGTACCTTAACTCCTTTCTGTCTACATTTTTCCGCTAGCGCACTAGTGGGAATGCCGTCTATTTCTTCGGCCGGTACACCCGCTCGAATCAGCGCCTTAAACATATCACCCCTACTAGCTTCTCCCTGTCTCGGCTTATAAGCAGATTTATTTTTCTCTCTTTCTTTATTTTGAGGTTGAGGTCGGGCCCCTTCAGACCAATCTCCTAAGGAGCCCAATTCTATCAATCGTGTTTTGACAGCTGCTAATGTCAGGTCGGCTGCTCCCAGCAGGATAGTGAGCACTGCCGCTCTATAGTGTGGTGGAGCACTCCTTATGATGGCATCTCTTGCCATCTTAGGTATTTCTCCATTGTCTACTTCAGCTATCCCATTTCGTGACACAGAGTCACGAATACATAGCCTCACAAGCCGGCCTACTGCTTCCCTAATAGTTGTCCACTGTCCCCTTATTTCTGGCCAATCTCCGTAGCTTGGGTAAACTATTTGAGCAGCCACTGAGTACAGGCTCATTAGGGGAAGGTCTTCTCCCTCTCCCAATGTTCTAATTACTCCTCTGAACTCAGTGTTAATGCTACTTTCCTGTGACAATCCAGAGAATCTTAACCCATCCCCATTATCTACTAAAATTGTCCCTGCTCCTTCTTCTACCATTCTTCCAAGCCACGTATCTACCGGTTCTCCGGGTCGCTGCTTTAGTTTACTAGTAACATGAGAAATTTCCTCCTGTGAGTAATCCTCATATATTGATGTCAATTGAGGAGGGGGCTGTGCCACTGGCACCATTACTCGCCGTCCTTGTGGGTCCAATATTGGCTGTTGGTTAGCATCTAATTGAGCCACGGGCGGAAGCACCCGCTGTTCTCGTCGTCGCCTTGTTATTGGCTGTACTTTTAAGTTATTTATATCGGGATACAGCGAAACTGTTGGAGTAGGAGGATCGGGTCTGTCCTCCTCATCATATATTTCAACATCATCATCATCATCATCCCATATGTTCCCGTCCCAATACTCTGGATCCCATCCGGATCCCAACTGAGCCACATAGGAACATACTCGTTTGGGACTCATTTTCCGAGTCTTTCTTCGCCTCTTTTCTCTATTTACTCGGGATATGTGCGTTACTGATTTTTCCAACAACGACATGGCATGTTGCAGCTTAGTCTCTAACTCAGCATTTTTATTTTTACAACGGACCAGTTCTTCAGTCTTTTCGCTGTCAGACAAGCGTAATTCCTCAGTTTCCTCCGACTGTTTTTTCCATGCATCTGCACATGCCCACATCTGTCTCTGTACTCCAGCCAACGGAGCTTTTTCATGCACCTCTATCCTTTTCAATATGTTCAACACTATCGGCGGCGCGGCGGTGGACAGTACCTCTGACCATGCCTCGGGGCGTCCCCCATGCCTCCGTAACAACAATCCTATTTCTTTATACATTGGTGATTCCCAGCCGGGCACCGGCTGAATCCTGAGGCAGCTAAACCCCACCCCCAATACAACCCAGGCAGGCTGCAGAGAGAAAGGTGTTGCTGTCCGATGTTTTGAAACAATCCTTAGAGGATCGTCGAGAGTCGGCACACAGAAATGACGGGACACAGTGTTCTGCTAGAACAAGCGCGTTATTTATTCCGCCACAGATACACTCAGTTACATAACAATCGGTTAGATGCAAAGGATTATACTCTTACCGTAACGCCTTGGAGTGGAGAGCCAACACCCCCGGCAGAGTGTGCATCCAACCAGCTGGGCGTCCGTACGAAACCCGCAGCAGACTCTGCCTGAGTGCGACTATGTCCCTCTTTCTATAATGGTGTTGTTTACTTCACGCGAGAGAGGGAGGGTGGCCATCCCAAACTCTCTGGCGTCACACCAGTTTTTATTGAATAAATGGCGTACTCTTACTCTTATTATAAGTTTTATAACACACGCATGTTTTGGATACGAGTATTGCAAAACAAAGCACACACATACATTCTCCTCTCCCCAAAGTGGTCAGCGTAACCTTTCTTAGAGATATGAGATGGTACACAGCGTGCTCCAGGCCTTTCACATGGCCTTGGTTAGAGTGGAGTACAAAACAACATTCCACCGATATTTTTCTATCTCACTCACCAATAAAGGTGTCGGTTGGTCACAAAACACATCTTTTTTTTAGGCGATTGTTGATTGTCTCTACCCAATCTTCACGGACATATTGCCCTACAATTTGGGAGGAACACCCTTCTATTGGTGCGGGAATATGAGAAGCTTTCAAGAAAGCTGGCGGACTACAGAAACCACCTCCGCTTTAACCTGAGATGCAGACAGTCCAGACTGATTCCGAGGAGTTTGCGCCTGGGATCCGCGGTCAAAGGACACAGAGCCGGACAAATTTTGTCGAAAGCACAAACCCAACTTCTGAATGAAAGGATACGACAAGTCCACTTCACCATCGATGCCCTGAAGGTCCAAATCCACCAAACTGAAGAGAAACTTGCAACTCTTTTCCCCTCGTTCATCTTTGAAGAAGTATCCAATTTCGTCACCCAGGCTCAACTAGCCCAACACAACACAAGCAAGAAACGGCAGACTCACAAATTCCAATCTTTGCTGAACAAAGCCTACAGAACAGAGACCAGACCAACACACCTAGGAGCCAAACACAATGAAGGCGCATCAGCAGACGTCCAGGACAAATGGGTGAAGAACCTATCTCACAGGTTCCTCACGAAACCGGAAAGAGATGTGCTGGCAAAAGGCCTGAATTTCGCAATCTCTCCACGACAACTACCTATAGTGGATCTCATCACAGCTACAGAGTCAGCAATTAAGAACAACAAGCTGAACTCCTCTGAAGCTGAACAGATCCGACTTAAAGTGTCGGCCACCCTCGCCAGTGCAAAAATACCTCCCTCTAATATCACCATTGAAGAAAGGAGGGCGATTTCCACACTGGGCAAGGATCCAAGCATCACCATCCTTCCAGCCGACAAAGGGAGATGCACTGTCATCCTAAACACATCAGATTACCACACAAAGATAACCTCACTGCTCAGTGACCATGAAACTTATGAGATCTTAAAAAGGGACCCCACCAGCAGCTACAAGAAGAAGGTGATAGAACACCTACAGAAACTGGAAAAAGACCACATCATTGACCGCCCTACCTATTACCGTCTGTACCCTGGAGAGGCCATTCCATGCATCTATGGTCTCCCCAAGATCCACAAGGAAGGAGCACCACTCAGACCCATCGTCAGCAGCATCAATTCGGTGACCTACAACATCGCCAAACACCTCTCTGGCATCTTGTCCACTTTGGTGGGGAACACACCACGCCACATCCAAAACTCCATAGATTTCACGAAGAAGATACAGAACCTTACTCTACCACCGGATGAAACCATGGTCTCCTTCGATGTCACTTCTCTTTTCACTTGCATACCGACCAGTGAGGCAGTAGAGACAGTTAGGAAACGCCTACAACAAGACAGCTCCCTAGATACCAGAACTAACCTCAACCCTGACCAAATTTGCAACCTTCTGCACCTTTGCCTTTCCACGACATACTTCAAATACGATGAAGTTTTTTACAGACAGAAACACGGCTGTGCCATGGGTTCTCCAGTGTCTCCTATCGTGGCGAACCTCTACATGGAGGAGGTGGAGGAGAGGGCCCTGAACTCCTTCACAGGAACAGCTCCCAGCCACTGGTTCAGATATGTGGATGACACATGGGTCAAAATCAAAACCCAAGAATTGGAGGCTTTCACGCGACACATAAATGCGGTGGACAAGAACATCAAGTTCACCAGGGAGGATACGAGAGATAACATTTTGCCCTTCCTGGATTGTGCGGTGTCTCTTGATAAAGATGGTAACCTCAGCATCGAGGTCTACAGGAAGCCCACACACACAGACCAGTACCTCTTATTTGACTCCCACCACCCACTGGAGCACAAACTGGGGGTAATCCGGACACTGCATGACCGGGCCCAGAAGGTTCCCTCCAGCACAGAGGGAAAACAAAAGGAATTGAAACACATCAAGACAGCACTCCAGACATGCGGCTACCCTAAGTGGACCTTTGTCAAATCGTCCAAAAGGCGCCACAAAGAACCACCTGAGGCAGAAAGGGAAAAACGGAAGAACGTAGTTATCCCATATGTGGCAGGTCTATCAGAAAAATTCAGAAGAATCTTCCAAAAACACAAAATTCCAGTCAATTTCAAACCGGGCCAGACCTTAAGACAGCGACTGGTCCACCCCAAGGATAAAACACCCAGGCATAAGCTCAGCAATGTTGTGTATGCCGTTCAATGCACAGAGGAGTGCTCTGACCTTTATATAGGTGAAACCAAACAGCCCCTCCACAGACGCATGGCACAACACAGGAGAGCCACCTCATCGGGACAGGACTCAGCTGTACATCTGCATCTTAAGGAGAAAGATCACTCCTTTGAGGACTCCAATGTCCACGTTCTGGACAGAGAGGGCAGATGGTTTGAAAGAGGAGTAAAAGAGGCCATCTTTGTCCACTTGGAGAAACCCTCTCTTAACAGGGGTGGTGGACTAAGACACCATTTGTCTGCTACCTACAATGCTGTCTTGGGAGCCCTCCCCAGGCGGTTTAACCCCCACACGCACCTGGGGCCATGTGAACCCAAGGTGTCACACGGAACCAAGGGTGAGGGGCAAACATGCTCAAGTGATTCACACCCGGGCTCTTGTGACCTTAACGACTCACACGATGCCTAGCCAGACGACCGCAGACGAGGCTGTTGTTTTCTAAACACGTCCTCCTTGTTGGTGATTGTCTCACCAACAAAGAGGCGGTTAGTCTCATAACACGTCCTCTTTGTTGGTGATTGTCTCACCAACAAAGGAGGCTGTTGGTTTCAAAACACATCTTTGTTGTTGGTGATTGGTGATTGTCTCTACCCACTCAGGGTTTAATACCTGGGTTTCCCACACTGAACCTCAGAACTGAAGAAGCCTTTCGGATGAGAGGCGAAACGTCTTCAAACAAGATAAGAAGTCCAGTTGTTTCCTACTAAAACACTCCGAGATCAAGATGACCTGGATGACTGAGAACCTTCACGGACATATTTTAATAGATAATATACTCTATTTTGCACATGCAGAGTGTTGTATCATATCTCTATATGTACACCTACAGTAAAGTACAGATTGGGATCTATACATAACGTTTTTGGTATGGTTGAAATTGCTAACTTGTGGTTCTTGAGTACTTTTTCTTCAAACACAACATGCAAAAAACACACAAGATTAGTCTGTGAATCTGCTATCTTATTAAATCTGATACAGTTGGAATGCCAAAGCGTATCTACATAAATTAGCAAATTGATTTTCTGCTCTCACAGGTCAGAGATTATGTAATATGGGCCAACATATCTATTTCCTCCGGTTCTTTCATTATTTCAGGTGGGTGGTTTGAACTACATTAGACAGGGTGTCCATGAATAAAGTTAATATTTTACGCACGATTTATAAATAAAATAAGACAACAGAAACAGACTTTTGATTGGCTTTTTATTTATTTTTGTAATTTAAGCTCAGTGATGTAAACATAATGCAAATTAAAGGCTTTTTTGGGTTCATGTTGGTGGATGCTCTATAAGCTGAAACACATGTTGTGCGTAAAAAAATAACCCTCATACATACATGTATGGTTATAGTGTGTTGGGTGGCATTGCCCTCAGGGCTGCAGCTAATCCTCAACTTTCCCATTTATCAGCTGCGGGCAGAAACTGCTCTATGTGGATCACACCCCGTCAAATGTAACAATGTTTGAAAGGCTGTCGACCTGTTTTCCGACAAAACAGAACCCTTTCATCTATCTTTCTCTCTCCGTTAATAGCTTATTCTGAGGCCATGGGCCAGTGTGTAATGCCTCCCAAACATATTCAATTTCATTATAATTAGGAATAGATTACTTATTCAGATAGGTGTGATTTATCATAATTGCATTTTGACCTTTTAGGGGTTGATCTCTGATTCAGGGATCCATAATTCCATGCAACATCATAATACTTAGTTTATAGCCACATCTGTTTTGCATACTATCCTTAAATAAATCGAAGAAAATCTAAAGTCCATTTGCTGCACATTTCACCTCTTCAAAATAAATTAATAATTAAATAGCGTTTTGTTAAAAATGGAGCTTAGAAGTTGCACATACAACTGTCCTTGCTGGAGCTGTCACAAGTCTAAATGAAATCATGTCACATTCTTAAAGTAATTGTGGTCAGTGTGGATTGTAGCAGGACAGGCTAAGGGACATTGATGGATTAAGATAATTGAAGTGATGATGTTAAACTGGATAGATTGAACTGATTTAATAGGATAACAGAGGAAACAATAGCTAGATATCAATATCAATTATAAAGATTGCAACTACCGACCCATTGAACAGCATAGGGCTGAGTGCTTATTCACTGGTTGCGCTGACATTCAATTTCACTTGTATAACAACTGGCAGCTTTCTTGCTTGTCTCTGTAGATGCTTAGAATTGGTGCTGAACCAGTCAGAGCTAAGTCGTGCGCATTCGGACCAGCTTGTCAGTCATCAACATTTTCTCAAGGCACATCCAGAACCAGAAAGTTGAAATTTGGGGTTTCTGGAGAGATAAACTGGGAAATAATGCTGATCATTGTTATTTTTGTTAGTTCTTTTCTGGAACTTTTAAATTAAAGGTCCAGTGTGTGAAAATGTGTGGCATCTAATGGTGAGGAAAAAATCCCAGCAGATTGCTGAAAATAACTCCTTGTACTCTTTCTTCTTTGTTGCTTTTCATGGGAGTGAGACTGTCGATGTTGATTGTGTTCCAATGTCATTACGATATAAACTCACAGAAGAAAAAGCCTATACAAGCAGGTGTGCACAGAAGATTTTGAAACATTCATGCAATCTGGTTTAAACACACTGTAAAACAAAGCCTCCCAGTGCAGCCAGTTGCAGTATTAAAAAGTGAGCTGGAAAACCTCATTAAGTTTTAATTCCTTTCTGTATCCTATTTCTATAATGGGGAATTGAATTTTACTTAGTGCACTGGACCAGAAATAATTCTATTTCAAATCATTTTATTTTCATGTTAGTCTTTGAGTGCTTGTATGCCTGTGTGTGTGTGTGTGTGTGTGTGTGTGTGTGTGCGTGTGTGTGTTCATTTACCACATTTAGACACTGATGTATTTCCTTAATTGGTTTGGAGTGAGACAAAGACTCTGTCATCTCACTGTCATTTTATTTGTTAGCTGCTTATGTTGCCTCCCTAACTCGAAGGTCAGAGGAGCGGCAAGTCCTCAGTCTAGCCTGCACTCAGTCTCTCTTCAAAACCCGTTTCCTTGACTCACATACAAAACGTTCTCATAAGTTACATGTGCAACTCTTAAACTCCTGCATGTCTACTCAGTTTAAGGCATATTTACTGACCTGTGATAGGAAAATAGGAAGACACAGGTTGTGCTGGTGTTATCTTAACGGCAGCAGGGTTTATTCTTCCTATTTGCGTGAACGTCCTATTCTCTACCACAAAGCGCAATGCGCCCTCTAGTGGCCTGGATGGGTCATAGCAGCGTTATGAAGTGCAATGACGTTTGATAATTAAGCTAAAGCAATGAACATCGATGAAAAATAAATGAGCAATGAAATAAAAAAAAATAATAATAGGGGTGTCTATTTCTCTAATTTAATCTATACTGTTTTACATTTTCAACCTTTTACACTTACAGGATGCACCCTTGATGTTGCTTCCATGGAGTATTCAATACGTATTGTAATTTTTTTTTTTTGTAATCACTGACAGTGTGCCATTTACTTAATATTAAGGGGGTATCCTTTCAATACATGAGCAGGGCCAAAAGGGGTTGACTCAATGCCATGGATGACATCACGCTTTATGCTAAAATTGAGTGAGACATTGACTTACTGATCCACATCACCAGAATCTACAGTAATGACATCGGATTGTCAAAGAGAGGCACAATGATTACAACTGAAGGGGTTTAATTACCTGAAGGAAACAAAGCCAATGTTCAGGACAGCTACAAAATCCATGGTATCCTGCAGGCAAATGGAAATAATGAAGAGGCCGCAAAGAAATCATCCACAGCCAAATACCTATGCAGAGTAAGCCAGGGCCTGAAAAGTCATCTGGTCAGAACAAAATCCACGCCATCAACACCTATGTCCTGCCCCCGATCAGATACCCTGCTGGTATAATCATTTGGCCAAAGGAGGAGATAGAGGCCACAGACATTAAAACAAGGAAGTAGTTCCTCACCATGCATGATGGGTTTCACCCCAAGTCCAGCACCCTGAGGCTGTACACTAAGCAGAAAGAGGAAGCCCAAGGACTAGTGAGCATCAGAGCCACTATCCATGGTGAAACAGCAAAGATCCAGGAATATATCAGGCCGGTGACCCTGAATAGTGATCTGCTAAGTGAATGCCTCAGGAAGCAGAAACCTGGTGAGGAAGAGGAAGAGGAAGAGAAACCATCTTGGATAGACAAGCCCCTGTATAGCAGACAGATAAAAGAAGTGGCTGATACCAAGAAAACACACCAGTTGCTGGAGAAGGCTGGTCTGATGGCAGCAGGTCATGGTATCACAAAAATAGGCCTTTAACAGCGATAGAGGCTGTGGTTTACCACACCAGACAGGACCCAAGGTGCAGACTGCGCGAAGGTGGCCCTGAGAAAGTACAGTACATAGGGTGCAAAGGGTACACAGGGTGCAAGATGTAGGCAGGTACAGCATACTTGGGGTGCCATAACCAAGTGGCTGTCATTGTATACAGGAACATCTGGACTGAGTATGGGCTGCAGGATCCAGGATCGAAGTGGACAACGCCTCCAGAGGTAGTTGAGAACGACCAAGCTAAGATCCTGTGGTACTTCCAAATCCAGACCTATAAGATGGTGGTGGCTAATCAACTGGACAAGACCGAGGACAAGAAGGCAGCAGTGGTAGATAACGCAATGTCAAGTATCGCTCCCTCCAGGAACTATATGACGCTATGGTTCTTCTGTTACTAATGGATTTTCATCACAACCCTCCATCAGTATACCGTCATTTGAAAAATAAAAAATAAAAGTATACTTGTCGTTTTATTCACCATCAGCAACAATAACATATAATGGGCACACATTTATTCATACCGAGCTGGCAGCACGCCGGCTGCATACAATCAAGTGGGAATGAGTTCTCATGAACAAGAAAAAAAAAAAAAACATTTCTCCTACGTGAGGATTTTAACTTCTCTAAATTTAAGTGCTTCTTGAAGGAAACTGTGTCACTGCTTAGTGTCCCTGCCCAACATGACTGGAAAAACATAGTTCAGACATGCACTAAAACAGAAACAACTATTCACAAAAATAAAAAACATCGATAATATATGAAAACAAAACACTTAGAATATCAACATAAATGACATATATGACAGTTAAACCAAATAATAGCAAAATCAGGCTTTGTGGATCTAGAGAAAGCCTATGACAGGAACTGTGGTTCTATACGAGGGAGTCTGGAGTGGCAGAGAATTATCTTAGACTGGTGCAGGATATGTATGAGAGCAGTACAACAGTGGCAATGTGTGCTGTAGGAGTGACAGATGGCTTCAAGGCGGAGGTAGGACTGTACCAATGATCAGCCCTGAGCCCTTTTTTGTTTGCTATGGCAATTGACAGACTGACAGATGAGGTCAGGTAGGAATCTTCATGGACAATGATGTTTGCAGTTGACATTGTGATCTGTACTAAGAGCAGGGAGCAGGTGGCAGAAAACCTGGAGAGGTGGAGGTATAGTGAAAAGAAGAGGAACAGAAGTCAGTTGCAGCAAGGCAGAATACGTGTGTGTGAATGAAAGGGAGTCAAGTAGAACAATGAGGTTACTGTTGTGAGTATCAATGTGGACCCAAACGCAGACACGGACCAACATGGATATGAATGAAGAAGGTCTTATTGCTTGGAAAGTGGGGAATGGAAGTGGATGGCACAGGGATGAAGCAGGCAGAGGACTGGAGGGCTGAGATGAGTGAGGGAGAAGGGTAAGGGCTGGCCGGAGGAAGCAGACGGTAGTGGGCTGGAGAGCTGGGAAGCAGGCAGGCAGGCAAATAGTGGTACAGGAGTACTGGAGAGAGAAATGACAGTTAATAACACAACCAACTAGGAAAGATCTCAAGACAAGGCCTGAAGCGTAAGCTACAACTGAAGTGGATTCAACGATCTGACGATGAGTGGGTGAAGAACCGGGGTAGATATACTGCAGGCTGGTGAGTTGATGAGGCAGGTGTGCAGACTGGGAGAGGTGATGAGCTGATTGGAGACAGGAGTGTAGAGCCGGGAGCCAGGAGAGCCACGCCCAGGCCAACACACACACCCACACAAACAAAACAAACACGGAGAGAGATAGACAGGGGAGCACTGGAAACACAAGGAAAACCCTAGGAAATTGTCTGGTGCCATAACAGTTACAGGGAGTAGAGGTGGAAAATGTACATGAGTTTAAATACTTGGGGTTAACTGTTCAGAGCAATGGGGAGTGTGTCAAAGAGATGAAAAAGCGAGTGCAGGCAGGGTGGAGTGGGTGGAGAAAAGTGTCAGGAGGGATCTGTGACAAAAGAGTAGCAGCAAAAGTTAAAGGAAAGGATTAGGAACAAGCACATGAGAGGGACAGCACAAGTCAGACGTTTTCGAGGTGAAAGTTAGAGAGTCTGGATTGAGATGGTTTGGACATCTGCAGAGGAGGGTCAGTGGATATATTGGTAGAAGGATACTCAAGATGATGCTACCAGGCAGGAAGCAAAGAGGAAGACCAAAAATGAAATTTATGGATGTGGTGAGAGAGGATATGCAGATAGTTTGCTTGACAGAGGGAAAGTGAATATATCGGTAGAACGATGCTCAAAATGGAGGACAATGATTTGCTGTGGCGAGTCCTAGAAAAAGCTAGGTAAAGCCGAAAAAGGAAGAAGAACAGAACTGGCAAACTTTCAATGCGGGGCTGAGATGGACTCTAAAAATGACTAGAGATTATGCAGCAACCAGAAGTAACAGATGTATGGCTCATTAAAAAGAAATGCTTGTCTCAAACTACTGTTCTTTAGAAAAGCCAAGATGATAATTAACATGAATTCAAATTGTATTTATATATCCTAAAAACAGAAATTATTCAATTATCCAAAAATTACAGTTTGACTCAAATAGCTCTTACAAATTGTACAGATGTGACACCCTCTGCACTTAGACCCTCAAACCAGGTGAGGGAAAACTTAAAAAACCTTGAAGAGGAAAAAATAAGAAACTCCAAGAAGAACCAAAGAGGAGGGATCCTTCTTTACAGGATGGACAGACATGCAATAGTTGTCACATGCACAGAACACAATAACATTACAATGAGAGAGTATTGACTAAATTAAGTATATATACATTTTGCTTGTTAATTCTGCTCCCTAAATGCATTTATTTTGTCAAATGTATTAATGTTCAAAATGTGTACCACTTAACATTAAGAAAGAATATTAAAAAAAAATAGATAGCTGATAGATAGTTGACCATTCCTTGTCATTTCCACTGTATGACTCAAATGCCTGTTCTTGCACTATGAAACTTGGAGGAGCAGATAAATTTTGCTCTACCAACTGTCAGTAAAAATGGATCCTACTTAATGGTAAAAATGTTTTCAGGTTGTCCTTTCTTCTCTTGATGCTGCTACTAACTGAAAATGTCATCAGCTAGGCAGCTACATTTAGCAGAGTGGCCCAGGGACTCTGCCTGGCTAGATTTGCAGCTTTGAGCACTGGACCCATGCAGTGTTAATGTTGACAACATCAACACAGAAGATTAAAAAGATTATTGCTGAGCAATAGCTAGACAAATATGAAAAGACCCACTGGTGTCTGTTATACAAGTAGACAAAAAATGTGGTTAATTACAGTATATGTAATTCATTGCTTCCACCCTTGTTATTGGTTAGATGGTTGCGAGTTTAATGTTTCAGGACAGACACCATGGTGGATGCCCTGTTGGACTAGTGGCTGGTCTGATTTGATATCTTGTGTTGCTGCACTTGCTTGATGTTTGGTTCTAGCCTTTTTTTTAAAAAAAATAAGTGTAATGTAGATGCATGAAATGCACATACAGTATATACCTGTCCATATTTACAACAGTGATATATAGGTAGACTGCACTATAGATGCAACATTCCACCTATAATGCAAAAATACAAACAAACAAAATGTTGCTTTGCAACCCACTACCATTAAAACAGCAGGTAAGTCAGAAGGAAAGTTCACTGAGGAAAGGACAGGCAGCGAGAGAGAAAGAGAGAGACAGGTAAACTGTAAAAGAACAGACAAAAACCTGGACAGACAGATATGAATGAAGAGAACATGTGGAAGGATGTTATTTTAAGTGGGACTAGGAAGAAGCGAAGGTGATGCAATGTGACATGTGACCTTCTGGAGACAGCCAGAAAGATTGTGCGAGAGCTATACAGACAAACCAGACTGGGGTAATTTAAAAATGCACTGCCTGAATTATATTTTTAGACTGGGTTATATACATTAAACAGATGAAGAAAGAAATATCTCTGTTGCATATCTTACATGTTTCATATTACGTGAGGCTGCACAATTGTGTCACACAAAATTGAATGCAATCCAAGACCTGGCATATAGTTGGAAATCTACAATATGTAATTGCAATATAATGTCTTGTATGTTAGTGTATGGATTCATCTTAATCTTACCATCACTTTCCAGTCTTTATCACCCTTGTGGCAACTTGTTTGAAACATATTGTTGGCATATAAATTCATAATAAGCAAATATTTACAAAAATAAATGTTGATTCTAAATGTTGAAGTAAAGCAATGTTAATTTTGCCATCTGCTTTTGTTTTAGTCTTAGTTTTAGTCTTTTGATTAATATGCATATTAGTTTGAGTCACATTTTAGTCATTTGAATTCGCGAGCCAACCAGTGTAAATGTGTTTTATTTGAATGTGCAATAGCCCACAATTAACATTTTCGTTTCTCTTGTCTCGTCGATAAAAATGCAAAATACATTTTGTCATGGTTTTTATTATCAAACATCTATTTTTAGATTGTCTCGTCTCGTCTTCGTCGGAAAAAAGGATCGTTGACGAATATTTTTTGTCATAATTTTTGTTGAAGAAATTAACACTGAAGTAAAGTTTTACATATATTGTACTGTTTTTAATTTATGTCAGACTTGAACAAGCTCCACTCTTGCTCTGTGTACAAGCCATTTCCTATAGAGAGGGGGTCTGTGTATTCTAGCAAATATATTTTTTCCATATGCTTTTCATTTTTATTTGGTTATTTTTTTGGTGTCTTTTTTCATCGCTGGTAATCATTTCTCTGCCATCATGTTTGTAACGCTCTTGTCGCTCCCAGTAAAGAGTGGAGTGGAGTCATTTTCAAAACGTTTCACTCTGGGACCCAGTTTTAAAATTTTGTGTTTTCAGGCCACAGAAATGTTATTATCATGCGAAGGACGAAACACACACGCACACACCAAAATATTACTGTGATATATTTGAAATCTATATTATGAATATAGGATATACAAATTGGCCAATGATATTATACTTTTATTTAACATGTGCCAATTTGATAACCTTTGAATTAACAAAGATAGACAAAGTGTGACAGACCCCATGCGATCTTTGAGACTTCCTAAGAGGGGCGTGGAACCCAGATCTGGATCCACTGACTTAGCTGTAGCTACATTCCCCCCTTTGTGTGAATTAGTAAATGATTAGTAAATAAAAATTATTAAGTGTTTGGAGGGGTCAGTAGAAAAAAAAATGTGCTGTATAAACGGAAATGCATTTACCATTTATTTTCTTTCAAAGAGAATAATGTTTTTATTTACACTATTTCTATATGTCTAAAGTATATTCCAAATATGCAGTTACTTAACTTGTTCAAGCTGTTATCCCCATCCAAGGAAACAGTTGAGGTGATTCAGTGAGCAGGGATGTTTGGATGGCCGAATTTGTTCGGATATTGTCTGAATGGATTAGTTTGACTATCATTTTAAGTAGCAGGCTGCCACTTTATTCTTGTATGACTGGAGAGAAGCAGCATCAGTAACATTCTAAGCTTGTGTTTATAATTGTTTTGTTTACTGCTCCCAGCCCCCAACCACATTAGCATGAGTGACTGATTGGAAACTGCTTAGTTCCTATGGGATTACTTTAATCCATAATCTGGCACAGATCAAACCTCTGTCACTGAAATGCCATTTGGTTAAGACCATGGTCTCCATGAGCTCCATGGGCATGCAGTTATTCAACAGGTTAGGCAATCAAGACAATGGCCCTGCCATTAGGAATATTAATGAACTCCACTGACTGATAAAAATATCCTGCTCGATCTATTTAAAAAAAATTAAGGCAACTTTTTACATAAGATTATTATGTATATCAAGCAAGATTGGCATATCTATGAACTACGTAAGTTTTTCTTTGTAAGAAATACATTTTCAAAGTGAAATTAACTTAATTTTTCCCGGATAAACCCTACTTAATGGTTTGACTGACAGTTACACTGTTCAGTTTTGTAATGTTGAAAGATAGGGATGTTTTCTTTCATTTCAGGTCCAAACCACCCAACTTCTTAATGAAGAAATTTGAGTTGTTAAAACACTTCAGAAATTTAGGTTACAACTTTTCATTTAAAGCCTCTTGAACCTCAAATACAAAGTAGTCATCTATAAATAAAATAGGGTGTAATTAATAGTAAGCATATAAAAAGGATTCCTATTTTGGATTTAAATCAAGTCTATTTGTGTCCAGATACTTGTTGAGCAAGTATTTCCACAAACAAATAATAAAAAAAATTAAAAAAAAAATCTTAATTTTCCTTGTGAGTGCAACAAAAAGTCATTTTTGCTTCTGTTGCTCTCTGAGTCTAAGTGAACTCAACAATGGGACACTAAACCCATGCTATTGGTCCTTTTAACACCAACATTGAAATTTTTACCTGCAGGTCCAATAAATATGTGTTCAAGTGTTACTTTTTAAAAAATGTCCCCCCTTTACTTTGTACTTTTTGCTTAAATAACGTGAACCGCACAAACTTTACAGAAAAATACAGTCTTTTCCTTTTGCAGGACACTTGAGTTGGTGGTCTACTGTTGCCATGATCTGCAGCAAGAAACAGGTAAAAACCAAACAAACATGTTAAAATGCTGATGTCAAGCTGAAGTCATACAATAACACAAATTCCTACAACTCCCCTGTCCTGTAAGGTGAAAAATACATTTCTGTCTATGGAGTCTGGAAGCTGTGAGAGCGCAGGATAGTGGTTTCAGTACCTCACTGGAAAATGCTGTCTTACAAAGTAAAGAGGCAAACATTTCCAAATCTTGTGTAAACTTAAGCTGACAGTGAATTTTTCGAGGTGGTACTTTGTTCAAGTGGTTGACGCATGTTTTGCTAATTCCTGTGTCAACTTCAGTCATCACACAGCGGGCACTACAAAATTTCTGGTTGGATTTAGGAAACCTTTATCTGATACGCCTACATGGAAATGGCCCACAGAGATTCCTCTGAAGCTGTTTTCAAATCTGTATTGCTATTCAATTAATATTATGTCAAACAATGATACATATTGGTCTTTAGCTCTGGGTAGCCACTTTTTTAGAACTTTATAATTAATAATACGAGTTTTGCCATACTTGAAAGGGTAGAAGTGATGTATTGTAACTGATACATAGCTTAACAGAACACAGACAGTAAAACACTCATTGACGTAAATATTTAGTGTGTCCCTGTTCCTTCAACCAAAGTCAAAAGAAGACTGTATTAAGAGCAGCTTACCACATTATATTGCCTATGAAAGCTGTCACTGTTTGATATGCTACTGTATATGTAAATATGCTTTCTTTCTTTCTGTTTAACAACATTGTGCTGACTTGCACATTCAAGTTTGTTGACAACTATGTTCCATTCAAATCATCAAATACAGATATTTTTGTTTTGATAAAGTTTTATTATTAGTTATCACACAGATTGCCATACTCTTAGAACAAAAACACATTATTATAAAAAATATAGTTTTATACATTATTATATACGTTAAAATCTGGGATGTTGTGGGGTTATTAGAACCACAATTGTAGATTCTTTGTGTCAGCACAATTGTAGCCTTGTACACAGTACTCAAAGGATCTGTCCCCAGCACTATTGATACCACAAGACCACAGGTATACATCCCACAGGTCATTTGACTGTGTTATGGACAGGTAAATGTCAGTTAAATGATAACTTTAACTAAATTACTTTAGGTGGATGCTCAATCAGATATGGTTCTGGGGAAGTTTTGTAGCTATATCAACACTTCAGAATTTTTCTCACTTCCCTTTGGAAGTTCCTGAGTAGTTTGTGGTGTTACAGCATGCATTGTCCTATTGAGGGGCCATTGTCATAGAGGTGTGCATGTGGTATGTCAAGTGGCATCCCAATGAAAGCCAGGACCAAAGGTTTTACAGCTGTAATGTGGACATTCTAACAGGACAGTTATTGCAAGCATGCCTCAAAGTCCAACAAGG
>KV751382.1:853920-880729 GCA_001698575.1 Mola mola | reverse complement strand
CTGGTGGATTCCAAGGTTCTCCCAAACCAGATGAGACATTTGATCTCTTTTGCGGATTCAGGGTCTACCCTGTGGTCTCTTTCCAATTGGACGTGCCTGGAGTACTGGAGGTGGAAACCAGGCATCCAAATCAGATGATTAACTCACCTTAACAGGGATCTTTTGACATGAAGGTTCAGCTGCTCTACTCTGACCTCTGTTTAGTCTGTTGAAGCTCTGTACCTCTCTCTCTCTCTTTGTCCTTCTTTCTCTCGCTCTCAACCCAACCGGTCAAAGCAGTATGCTGCCTACCTAGAAATAGGGTCTGCTCTGAAGTTTCTGCCTTCCAAAGGGCAGTCACTGTTCATCACTCTCACGATGTTCTTGATCTTGTGGAAGTGATAGATATGTTAATTGAAAACTAAATTGGCTGATAATGAAAGTGTATGGTCTGGACCTGATGTACATGCAAGGTGTCAGAGATAAAATTTGTTGTGGGTTTGTGTTATATAAATATAACTGACTTGCCTTGACTCCCCCTATCAGTAAGGCTCAACAACCTTCTGAAGTAAATATCATTTCTGCCTGTATCTGTGATGTTATGTATAGATTGAATAGTTCAAGAGCGTGACACCAATGGGTCTTTAAAACAAAATCAGAGATACTCTTGCCTATCCCATATGGAATGAAACAGTGGTTCCCAACCCTTACAGATCTGCATGACCAAGTGCCCCTTCATCACCACTCCAGTTTTTCCCAAATAAGGTATACAGGTTTTCAAACTTTTTCTACTGTTAATCATATAAGAGTGATAAATGTAGTGGATGCTGCAATATTTTAATACAATACGAAGTTGTCAGTCTGAATCTGTTATGCAGCCACATGGAGAGACAAGCTAATTTAAATGTATCTATTAATATTAATTATTGATTACAACAGTTCAGCCTAATGTTCAGATGATTATTTCAACTGTATATCCATTAGCTATTAACATCTATTTTATCTCTTCTGCTTGAAGTTTTTTTTATGAACTCTTAATAGCAATCAGATATAAATGAATTGGTTCTGCTGACTTCAATTGAAAGCAGTTCATCTAAATGTGACAAATATTGGAAAGTTGTGAAACCTCTGTATAATGCATGTATTACTTTCAAATAAACATTAAAATGCAAATCCAGAAGCAAATTGTGACAAATTAGATATATACTATCAAACATAATCATAATGCCAACTAAACAGGCTTGGTATTTTCATACCATATGCTTTTAGTGTACACTTTTGCACTACGATTAATTGCAAAAAAAGAAATGAAGAGCTACTAACAGATGCAAAAGCAGAAAATTAATTACAGACAGACAATTTTGTCTGTCTGAGGTGAAAGTGTCAGTGACATTGCTAACATGCAGTTTAATTAATGTCAACATATGTACTATCATTCCCTCCAAAATAATGAAATAGTTTTAATTTTTGTTCAGCCTTTGCTTAAGAAATATGAATATATTTTGCTCTGTGTTTGTGTATAAGTGTGTGACTGTGTGCCTTGCTCTTCATCTCCTCCTTATCATCAACATTATCTACCAACCACTTCAGCTGTAATCACCCTCACAATAAACTATTCAGGAATCCCTGAAATCTAACTCTTCTCCACATAGCCACCCTGCTGTTATCCCTTTACAGTGCTCTCCCCCGCATCCTGCCTCCCCACAACTCTCCAGTGCAACCAAGTAACCTCTCTAAAATCATCACAACATCTACTTATAATATCCCATCGCCACCCCCTCACCCCGCTGCAACCCCAGACAGAAACACTTCAGCTTATGCTCATTTTAAAATTTGAATAGTGATTCACTTTGACCATGATGTATTGCCTCGCTCACCCCCACATAGCTGACTTAATGTCCACTTAGTATACGGGCCAGACCCTCATTAAAATGCCAAGTCTGTTCTGGGAAAGAAAAAAAAAATAGTTTGATGCACTGTAAACATGAAACTGTGTTTGCTTTAACATGCATCAAGCAAAATGGATCCAGACATTTCCTTCATCTGTTTCTCTCTTTGAACAATGATGTCTTAATCATGAAAACGTCAGTGTCTCAGGACCTGACCTGGAGTGAAACACAGCACAACAGTAGGAGGAAAGCTTTGGAATTATGCAAATTGGAACACAGGGGCATTGCTACACATTTAGCCATGGATGATCTCTCTGACTCTCTGCCCCCACCTTTGGTTCTCCGTTTGGTTTTTACAATGGTAGCCCAAAGACCTGAACACGCTGTAACTTCAAGTAAAAGGCTGGCAATTTTCCAAATTTTTATTTTTAGTCATTCACATGTGCTGACTATAACCAGAAAGCTATGTATCCACTAACAAGTATTATTTGTGGATCCAAGCCCAATTTTCCTCTGTAGGAAAAAGTTATGGTATATGTAAATGTCATTCCACTGTCTTCTGTTCATTCGAGCCCAAAGAAAACATCTAGTTGCACCCATGCACAGGGTGACATGATCCTTTATTATCATGAACAAGCACTTGGTGATGTATTTTGATATTGATATGTATTGTATTTGCAGGTTATTGGAGTCAGTGTAAGTGCTTAGAAACATTTTTGTTGTATCTTTTCAGATTAATCTTTTCAAGATTAGTTGATTGATTTGATAAAAAGAAAAAACTAAAACTAATTTTCCAAACTAAAACACTCTTCAAAACGGCAAATAGTATATATATATTATATCTATGGTCAAAGCCTTCAAATAAGTGGATTGAATGAAAAATTTGTATTTTTGAAGTTTTAAAATAACCAAAAGCCATCTTTCTAAATCAGTTTGAGATGTCACTGTACCTGGAGACTACTATGTTTCAAATTGTATGGAGCCATTTTATGTCTGTTGCTGATACACTAAGCTTTCACTTTAGCCCTCCGCCCCACATGTTTTTTTAAGGTTGCAAGGTCTATGAAGTTTTAGTTCATTTTTGGCATAAAAACATTGGTTAAATGGTTGAGGATTAGGCTTACAAAAATTTACTCTGTTACTGTTACTGTTACTGTTACATTTAGAAAATGACTCGTGACGCTAAAAACAACTCCAATCTTCGAGGTTAAGGTCATACGTGTGACCCTACACCCCAAACCTTACCCATCAGTCATATGAAAATGGGAACGGCTCTACATTGCAGACAGATTAAATCCTTTGGCGTCTGAATGAGATGCAAAAAATGAGATGTGACAAACAATGAGATCTGACAAACCATTGATGTCTGAGGGAGCTGGGGATAGGAATGGCTAGGTGAGTAGCTATATAATTTTTGGGTAAACTGTTTTTTAAACAGGAAACTATTACAAGGATAAAAATTCAGCCCATAGACTATCTATACTTTATAGTTATATATATTTTTTTTTATGACAAATCTCCAGGATTGAAACACATATTCGGTAACAGAACCCTGAATTTGAGTTACAAAAGGTGTGGCTTCAAATGTAGGAGGTCATTATTAGGCTAAAAATAAAATAAAATAAAATAAATAAACCTATCGGCTATGGCCCTTTTATTATTGTGGTCAGGCTCTCCTGTTCTAGCATGTTTGAAGTCAGGTATGATGTTATCTGTGAAGGTTTTCCCTCCTCCACCTGAAACCCCGCCTCCGACTAGCTCTGGGACCACATTCATTGGTGGACATCCCCTCCTCAGTCAGCTGTAAGTACTTGCATGCTACACTCACATCATAATGCTGGAAAAATGGCCTGCCCTTCTGTCATATCTAATTCTTCCGACACGTGCCTTTTCCAAAACCTCCAGCAGATAAAAACCATCTTGTGCTTCAGTCAGCGATTGTGTGTCTTTGTTAACATACCACTTGATAACCTTTAAAGTCCTTGATAAATTTTACATGCCATTCTGTAATGTTAATTTAGGCCTTTAGTGTGTGATTATTTGTAAACAAGGCAGTACTTACTGTTTGGGAGTTTTGGGCAGGTATATATTTTTTTTGTAATATGGAAATCATACTTTGTTTTATTTTTACACCACGTGTAGATTACTGGATGTTCAAAATATATCAGGTTTAGGGGTGGCTACTCGGTTATTCTCTGTTTGTTGGGCAGGAGTGATTTAAGCAGGAATATTTGTTTTAACTTTTTGTTTGTTTGGGTAGTTATTCCAGTGTTGTGTCAAGGAAAGTTATAGCTTTGTTCTTTCATTCTGAATTACTCATACAATAATATTCAATATACAACAATCTTCTCCAGAAGGTTAAACCTACAATATTGTTTCATGTTATTTATTTATTTATTTTTAATCTTTTAAAACATGTGGACTGATAAAATTCCACTAGGAATCCAATGTAGCCCATTAGATTTGTATAAAGGCATATTAGGTCAAGTAAGGAATTAGATTGTGTTTGAAATTACACAGCAGCATGTTGTTGGAGAGTGTGCATTTGAAACACATGGATATATATTGTAGGACAGATCACTCTGATCTACTACTGCAAGGTGTGGTTCAATGTTTTTACTGTTTAAGTGGGCTGTGATCTTTCTTTATAACAACCAAATGTCCCTGATGATATTTTATACAGTACATGAACAACATGTGAAAAATAAGCTGCAGCCCTGAAGAAATTAGCTTTATACTTATGGTTTGAAATTATAGTGAACGATAGAAAGTTTAAAATGTGTATAAAAAATCATTGATAAGCATTTCTCAATGTTCACGTCATAACGATTTGTATATATTGCCGTTTTTGTTTTTTTCAGGCAAATTGTGTTTGATGTCTCCAGTGTAGACACTGTGCCTGCTCATGCAAAATAAATTCATGCATATTTAAGATGGATGTAAATGAGAGTGCATAATAAACAGCGCTTTTAGCTTGAAATTTAATTACAAGAGTCCCATTTGCAAAGAAGTTTTCTTTTCCTCTCTGTTTCTTTTTGCTCTCTTTCATTTTGCATGTCCACTGCAGCCTATTATACGGGTCCATGCTGTGAATTTAAAATCTCTGGCGTGACAACTCGAAAGGAAAAGTCTTAAACACCCATCTCATACTTTATACAACAAAGTGGCTGTTGTTTCCTGAGGGAAAGAAACAGAGAAAGAGGAATATACTGGAGGTTTGGTTGTCTGTTTCTTCTGATTCTTTAGCTCTTTTGCATTTAATATTTCCAAGAGTTCAAACCTGAGGTTTTTTTCTTGCCATTGGGACTCACCTTGACCCACAGACAGGGGGGATGGACTGTCAACAACATCTCTGCTGTTTCCAATGTCCTGAGGTTGGTTAAATCGGAGCCCCCCCCCTCCCATCATGTGGCCTAGTTTCTTGACAGTACTTTTGTGTTGCTTATTACCATGCTCTGACCACAGATAATGCAGGAAACTTGACCCCTGAGGTGAAGTCAGGGCCCCTCCAAAGTCCACCAACTGCCTGTTTAGCTCCTCTCCACATTCTTTGTTCTTGAACTCCCATATTTTTGTCTATTTTCTTGCCACTTCAGGGCATTTTGTTCTTGAGAAGTGGATTTAGCAATGCCTGATCTTTTCCATAAATGTGTTATTTACAAGTTTGTGCCACTAGAGAGGCCGGACACAAACATGATCTGCTGACAACTGGGCTTGCTGTGGTATTAATTTCACATTACAATAATAAAAAGTGTATGCTGATTTGTTATAAAAGTGAAAGCAATCCTCATTTAGGGCCCAGTCGATATACATTTGCCAGGTACTTTACTAGATTTGATAACAAACAAGAGCCTTTGGTGGCAATTGAAGCACAAAGTCACCCTGTAACTCTTTGAGAAGAGCTCATTTGAAATCTTATGATGCTCCTTTAGGTTTTCCCTTTCCACGGTGTTGGCTTATTGAGAGGCACCTCATAAATATCCCTTGATCTCATTCTCTATTGGAGCAGCAGCACTTTTGCACTGGTGAGGTAGTTGTTTGATTGCTCGATATGGTTGTGAGTGGTCACCATGGAAGAGTTTTTTTTTGGTTTTTTATTCATATGCAACTAAATTACTACTTGTTTCATCAAATGCATCAAATGGTATGAGACCGAAATATATTTGATCTCCTAGAATACAAACTCAGCATGACTCTGTAATCTCTATGAAGTAGTCAACTGGTATGTAAAACCTCAGGTCAGAGCCAAACAGTACAAAGCAGGGAGAGGCTGTTTTAGCTTCATGGAGGGGATGCTGGGTCTCTTCAAGTTTATGAGTATAGTCTAGACATAGTTTGGAAGTAAAATGTAATAAAATGTGTGTTAACTGTAAATTTGTGCCATATACATACAGAGCTGCAATATTTCCAGGGTTGTATTAACACAGCTGGGGACTAAGTATGATATTTCAGATGTCTCTCTCCCCAGCAATGTTTCTCAGCTTTGCTGAATTCCCAAGGAATTCTCAGTCCAGATGAGATATGTAAGTTTTGAGTCTATCTTGGGGTCTCCTCTTATTTGAACTTACCATGAAAATCATCAAACACCTTAATCAATGGCCTGAAAGACCTTCTGACATAAACATAGTCTTATCCTTACACTGACAGTCAGTACACCCATAATACTGCTGCATGCTGTTTGACAATCAAACAAGCACTTTGGTTGAACCAGGAATTTCAATTGAATAGGATTCAGCATTTACCTGAGCGTAACCACAGAAATACAGATTACCATACTAGTCCCTATACTTCTTAATATTTATTTGGACATTTGTGCTCATAATACACAAGCCACAACTTTGTCACTTACTGAGAAAGCATTTCTGTCAATTATGTCCCAATAATGTTCTTTTATGATGCTTGAAATTATATTTGTCTTTTTTCTTTTGTGGAAATGACAACTGACAACTGTCTGAAACCAAAGTTCAGCCTGCTGATTTGTGCCCAACAAGTTTCAAACCAAACTAATTCCTCCCTAGCATCAATACACTGGCTTTTAAATGTTCTTCTTGGCCTGATTTGCCAGAAAATTATGTTAAAAATTATGTTAAAAATAAATAAATAAATAAATAAATGGAAATCACAGTACACACAAAATATTTCCATTCCTCGGAAGAAATATCAACATCTGATTTAATATATCCCTAAAAATAGCTCTAATCTTTATATGCCAAAGGAATCAAAGGGGAAAGAATGAGGAATGTGTCTATTTGCTGCCTGGTTGATTGTATACAAGGTTAGGTGGATCATTATTGGCAGTACTGAGAAAGGAAACTCAATTATGTCCCTCACCGCGCACCTCATTTATCACTCAATGCATTAGAATATTCATACAAGAGACATTAAAATTAATAATGAAAAGTGTTTCTGCTGCAAATTAAACAGTGCTCCACCTTTAAAAAGCATTTGACTTGTTTCATTTATTAACTTACTTTTGACCCAGACTTTCAGCATTTCATTTCTCAGTGCTTAATACTTATATTGACAAAGCACAGCTGAATCTGAGGGGGCAGGTAATGGCTTTTCTCAAAAAAAATATATTTAATTTGGTTTACACAGGGAAATATCAATTGAGTGATTTGTTATCTGGTGTCAGGTAATGTACACTAGAGTACACTTCACTGTAGTGAACCTGTTTAACCACACATACCCACTCCAGCCACTGCTACAGGCTAATGTACTTAGTCATTAATACTGTAGTGGCCCAGTGGAACATGGATCCTCCTCTTCATCATCAACCAGCTCTATCACATCATTGCTTTGGGCACCATTAGACACTGTGACAAAGTGCAGAGTGGTGTATACGTCATCCTGCATGTAATTCGTCTTAAACTCATTTACTTGAACCAGTCTACGATCTGCTCCCCCTCTTCATCAGCCTCACCAACACATCTTTATATCATAAAGTCATAATTAACATTACTGCTTATTTGAATGCCTGTATTTAAGGAATGTAGCAGTGCATGGCGGATGGAGGTGGATAATTTGTGCTATTAATTGTTTTAATCATTAGCATGTTTCTATCTGTTACTGATTCTGGCTGTGATTCCATTAAAGTGAAGCCACTCTTGTAAAAAATGTCATGTTGTGTAGTTGCTCTGTCTAAAGTTGTCATGCATGGGTGTTGATGATAGAAAATAAAATCATATAAGGTGGTGTGAGTTAGAAACCAATTTAACAAATGATATATGCTGGTATACCCCGCAGAGTGATGCAGTAATTATATACAGTGCTTTTGTCCAGGATTTTAATCAATACCAGCAAGCTTAAACAAAACAGCTTAAATTCACATTGCTTTTTCAGTTGTGTTTTACCTCCCATTTATATGGGGTGTTGGTTTAAAGCCTTGTCTTTTATCTTTCTTTCTTTTTTTCTTCAATAAGCAGCATCACTGCAAAAGAAATAACAACTGGTAGGTGTGCACTTGTTGTTTTATTAGAATCCATATGTCTGCATAATGTGTTCCTGTGACATTAAAACAAGGAGCCTATTAAATCAGCAATTGCATAAATATTGATAATGTCTCTCAAAAATGTCCCAAATGTCTTCTCTTGCTCTTTATTTCAAACATAACATTGTAATTACGGCCAGCAATCAGTAATGATATCCTGGCGTGGCAGTGCATGCTGGGCCGGTAGTAGTACAATTTGATGCCAGGCAGAAAAGAAGAAGAATCAAATCATGGGACTGGAGCAGGTTGGCTAGTAACTAACAAGGGAGAGCTGAGAGGACACCTGCGCTCTCCAAGATTGTTATTCACTTGGAATAAAGATCCTGCTTCAAACACTATACCAGTGCTCTGAATCTTGTGCTTGTATCTGTAACTTCAGACAAATACAAACACAAAAAAATAGTTAGAGTCAAATTCTTGTATACTTATGTTAATACAACAAATATATAGCACATGCACAAGATTATAATGTACAGTTGCACCAATGTTAAGCTGTTCATGAAAAAGCAAAATATAACTGCAATCAAAACACCCAAACAGAGAAAGTGACAAGAGGTCAGGTAGAGGCGGTGGTGGAGTGGAGGGTCACACACACACAATTTCCACCGGAGACTGAAGTTCCATTCATAATCACATAGACTTGCATTTATATAGTACCCTTCAAGGCTTTTTCATATAAAGCAGTAACTAAACAACTAGGTGGCTTTCTTCAGGATAATAGTTTATTTGAAGACTTCCAGTCAGGTTTTAGAAAGCAACACAGCACAGAAACAGCACTGGTAAAAGTTACAAATGACCTCTTCACTGCATCTGATGAGGGAATTATCTCTATACTAGTCTTATTAGATCTTAGTGCAGCTTTTGAACCTATTGATCATCACATCCTACTACAGAGGATAGAACACCAAATTGACACTAAAGGATCTGCTTTAAGATGGTTTAAGTCCTACATATCTGATAGATATAATTTTGTTCATGTTAATGATGACTCATCCAGATATGACAAGGTTAGTCACGAAGTCCCACAAGGTTCTGTGTTCGGAGCATTACTATTCACTCTATACATGCTTCCTTTAGATAATATTATTATAAAGCAAACCATACATTTTCATTGCTATGCAGATGACACACAATTAAACTTATAAATGAAGCTAGATGAAACCCATCAATTAGTTAATCTACAGACATGTTTTAAGGGCATTAAAACTGGATGTCTCATAACTTTTTATTGTTAAACTCTGACAAAACTGAAGTAATTGTGCTGGGCCCTAAACACATTAGAGACTCATTATCCAAGAACATAGTTAATCTGGATAGCATTACCTTGGCCTCCAGCACCACTGTCAGAAACCTGGGTGTTATCTTTGACCAGGAGCTGTCTTTTAGCTCACATGTAAAACGGATTTCAAGGACGGCCTTGTTTCACCTCCATAACTTTGTTAAAATTTGGCACACCCTGTCTCAACAAGATGCAGAAAAACTAGTTCACAAATTTGTTACTTCCAGGCTGGATTACTGTAATTCTTTATTTTCAGGTTGCCCTAATAAAATGTTAAAAACTCTTCAGTTAATCCAAAATGCAGCACGGCATGTACTGACTAGAACTAATATGCCCATATGCGAGACCATATGCCCCCCCCTCGCTTTTCTTCACTGGCTTCCAGTTAAATTCAGAATATAATTCAAAATCATTATCCTCACCTACAAAGCTATTCATGGTCAGGCACCATCTTATCTTAAAGAGCTCATAGTACCCTTCTTCCCCAGAGTCTTTGTGCTTTATCATCCTGCTGGTCTTTCTAGGCTGTGGTGGGAGCTGCTGCTGTGATCCTGCCTGATGCCTACTGCCCACATTATGAGAGATCTTGTGACTTGGATCCTAGGCTGGATTTCCCAGTGCAAATCGGGATCCACAAATTACAATGACTACTGGACTAATAGACTACACCTGCTTCTGGATCACGGCCTTTTTGCTTTAAGCATTCATGTAAAAGTTTGCTCAGAAATTATTTGACTAATGTATTTACAAAATAGAAATCATTATCAATAGAATCATTTTGGTGTGGCTGTTGTTCACTGTTTACAACACCGTAGAGATTGCATATTTTTGGTTCACGTAAAAAAAATCACAGATAGTGAGACACACTAGGTTTGCAGCCGAGTGTGAAGCAGCATGGATGAGGATCAGCACCTCTAAATCTGAAGCCATGGTTCTCAGAAAAGGGTGGATTGGCCACTCCGAGTCGGGGGAGAGTCGCTTCCCCAAGTGGAGGAGTTCAAGTATCTCAGGGTCTTGTTCACGAGTGAGGAGAAAATGGAGCGGGAGATTGACAGACGGATTGGAGCAGCGTCGGCAGTGATGTGGACACTAAAGCGGTCTGTTGTAGTGAAGAGAGCGCTGAGCCAGAAGGTAAAGCTTTCAATTTACAGATCGATCTACATCCCAAACTCTCACCTATGGTCATGAACTCTGGGTAGTGACCGAAAGTATGAGATCGCGAATACAAGTGGCCGAAATGAGCTTCCTTCGCAGGGTGGCTGGGCTCAGCCTTAGAGATAGGGTGAGGAGCTCGGACATCCGGGAGGAGCTCAGAGTAGAGCCACTGCTCCTCCGCGTTGAGAGGAGCCAGTTGAGGTGATTCGGGCATCTGGTCAGGATGTGTCTTGGACGTCTCCATGGGGAGGTGTTTCGGGCATGTCCATCCGGGAGGAGAGTCCGGGGAAGACCAAAGACACGCTGGAGAGATTATATCTCTCGGCTGGCTCGGGAACGTTTTGGTGTCCCCCTGGAGGAGCTGGTGGAAGTGGCTGGGAGAGGAGCGTCTGGATCTCCCTGCTCAGGCTGTTGCCCGCGTGACCTGGACCCGGATAAGCGGCAGAAAACGAAACGAAACTAAAGTAATTGATTAGACAATTATGCAATGCTTAAAGCCTGAAAACTTTGGTGTAGAAGATGTCTTAGATGTTTTGAAATGTAATGACTAATGGTAGTGAGTGGTGGAAAAAATAAGCCATTCATATATGTTAGGTTAGATTATAGGGTCTTAGATTTGTATACTGGCTTTGGCAGCAGGATACAAAACAAGAGATCACTGTCATCATCAATGTCACTGATGCAGTTGCAGTTTTCTGCAGCAGTTTTCCTTTTCAAATAAAATGCCAATTTTACATTGGAGTGCTGTCAAAGCAGTCTTGTATTGGCATCTATTGATTGTTTGCTTTCCTCTCTTCACCCTCCTTTAAGTAAAATCATTTCACCCAAATCAGAGAATTTATATTCAACCAAACAAATATGACCTTAAATAAAATCATTTTTGATTTTTGTTTTAAGTATATTTAAACATAAGTTTAATGTATCCCTGTCAAACCTTTTTTTTTTATTTTCCTAGCTTCTTAAAAGTAACTTCAGAAACAGAAAGGCAAAACAAAACAACACACTAGGGAGAAACACTGGAAAAACTGGAAATGGCAAAAAGGCACGCAAGTCAACTAGATACAGCACAACTAAAAATCAGGAAAAAAACAAAAAACAAAACTGTGTTACATGCATCCCTCTTTATGGCATGTATGGATAATCAGCATGCAAGATTTCACATGTTTTTTTTTCCTCTCTCTCCTTGACCTCAGCTTTCTCCATCTCTTGCCTTGTTTGGTGAACAGTGCTCTGGAACTGCATATACATAAGTTAAAAAAAGAGGGAGAGAAACATTTTGCCTACCATCAGAATCCATGTACATACAAGAAAACAGCCTTTAAATTATTTCCCATTGTAGTGACTATCATGCGTAAAAGGGTTACAGGTGCTGTTATATTCCCAATTATTTAGACATTGACACAATTTTGGTTATTTTGCCTCTGCACATCACAACAATGAATTTAAAACAAAACAATGAAGATGTGACTGAAGTGTAACTTTAATTCAAAGGGTTTAACAAAAAATGGCATTTTCTATTTATAAATTACAGTCTTTTTTGCAGAGCACCTCCTATTATTACAAAAAAATCATAAAAATAACAGCAAGTTATAATACATTGATGAAAATTATTTACAGTCATGATTGCCTGAAGTCTGGAACATCACCAAATTGGATATTTAGAAATATCCAATGAATATTGGATATTTAGAAATATCCAATGAATATTGGATATTGACAAATTCTTTCCCTCCCTGGAAACACTTGTAGGTCTTTCTGTTGTCATTTTTGTGTTCAGTATCTGAAAAGCTGCTCTATAAGTTTAAGATCAGGTAAATGAATTGTCCTGTGAATAATATATCATGACTATGTCTTAAGCAGATCTTGGGTTTCTTTTGCAGTATGTCTTGGGTCATTATCCATCTGCACTGTCAAGCACCATCCTATCAGTTTTACAGAATTTGGCTGAATGTGAGCAGAAAGTATAGCCGTATACACTTAATTAATCCTCATCATCAAAAAATACCAGTGACCCTATCATACATGCCCATGCCACAACACTGCCTCCACCATGTTTGACTAATAGTGTGGTACACTTCAGATCATGAGCTGTTCCTCTCCCTCTCCAGACTTCTCTCCTTCATCTGTCTAGATAATCTGATTCCAGAACTTGGGAGGCTTCTTTTTTTAGATGTTTTATAATCAGGCCTTTTGAAGTGTTTTGCGTCTTTTGGTCTTAATGCCTTTTGATATTACAAAGCTTGCCAGTGGATTCCTTTTTTCTAAGAATATTCCTAACTCTTTATTTGGTCACTCCTAATCTGTTTTATGTATTATATTCTTCATCTGAATGATGGCCTCTTTCTCTTGCATTGCTATCTCCTTGGACTTCATATTGATGGCATCGGTTACACAGTTTCCAAATGCCAAATGCCATTCTAGAACTCAATGCCAGCTCTTTTATCTGCTTTATTTCTCTTGAAGTAATGAGGGAACTGACCACACCTGGCCATTAAAATTGCCTGTCGATGTATTTTCCACTTATTTCTGAGCCTCTGATAATGGATGTACTCTGTAAGTTTGTTTCGTTTTTATTTCGTTTTGTTTTGTTTTCTGACGCTTTTCCAGGTCTGGGTCACAGGGGCAACAGTCTGAGAAGGGAGATCCAGACATTCCTCTCCCCGGCCACTTCAACCAACTCCCCCGGGGGGACACCAAGACATTCCCAAGCTAGCTAAGAGATATAATCTCTCCAGCGTGTCCTTGATCTGCCCCGTGGTCTCCTCCCAGACGGGCTCGCCCGAAACACCTCCCCTGGAAGACATCCAGGAGGCTTCCTGACCCAATGCCCGAACCACATCAACTGGCTCCTCTCAACGTGGAGGAGCAGCAACCGTACTCCAGGCTCCTCCCGGATGTCTGAGCTCCTCACCCTATCTCTAAGGTTGAGCCCAGACAACCTGCGAAGGAAAGTCATCTCGGCCGCTTGTATTCGCGATCTCATTCTTTCGGTCACTACCCAGAGCTCTTGACCATAGGGGTCTGGTGCTATGTGGATCGGGTGGCAGTCAATAGCAGGGGCCTTGGCGGTCCGATTCCTGGTTGGTGAAGCTGAATAGTTTTATTGGAATAAAACTATCTATTTAAATAGAGATGAGCCTGTGTGTCTGAGGTCACTTCATCCACTGCCTGAAGTCAGCACTCACTAGAGACTCCAGTTCTCTGTCAGTTTTTACAACTGTCTTCTATTTTAATTCATGAAGTAAACAGGTTAGCTTTCATCATTGTTACTTCATTCATTCATTCATTGTCTTTCACTGTAGTTATTGCTTCATTCATTTGTACCTCCAATTATCAATATTTCCAAGTTAAATTTCAGAGTAATCTAGTCAATAAATTATTATTATCATTATTTCTGACAGTAAAGACAGCTGCATCTTTCCCCCTATTATACATATCAGGGTGGGAATGAGTCTACGTCTATCAAGACTAGGAGCACAAGTTTAAAGGGAACCGTTATCATTATAGATAATGCAACCATTAATTCTTTCATATTGACCTGGCCATTTGGATTGGAAGCCATTAATACCAATCTACCACAATGATGAAATTACATTAAAAGGCCTCATGTGAAAATAACTCAACATATAGTTCATCGTAAGAAAACACTGTGAAATATTTAGTAAATGTCACCACCAGGAGAAGATGAAAGGGGATAATAACAAAACGTATATGCTCCAATAACTGCAAGTTATTAGTAGTGTCAGGTCTCGTCAAGTTTTTGTTTTCGTTTCTGTTTCCTGGCTTTTATTTTGGTAACTGGATATATTCCCCTTTTCCTGTCTCCTTCTGTGTATTTATAACTCAATCTCCCAGTGTGTCTTTGTAAGATCACCTGCATCCTTGTGAGTACCGTTTCTGGCATTCTTCCGTGTGTTTGTGATTTCATGTGTGCTCAGTTTCCTCATGCTCTGCATCTAGTCTGGCGTATTTGGTACCCTTGCCAAAAACACCAGACTATAGGCACAACATGAGGAAACTAACTGAGTCTTACACAAGGTCACCTGTTTTTGACTTGTCCTCAGCCTTGTGATTTTGTACCATTACCATTTTTGACTGACATCCTGTGTCTCAAACATGATCCATACTGTAGATCAGGTTTGGCCACATGGCCATTATTGTGGCCATGTGGTTCCATGTTTGTCTGTCAGAACCTGACAAGTATTAACTGTTCAAAAATAAATTAAACAACTGAACAACATAAATTCAGTGTTCAATTGAATTTAGGTTTAATTTAAATTGTTGGTGAAGGTTCTCAGTCATCCAGGTCATCTTAATCTCAGAGTGTTTAATTTAAATTAAATAAATTCATAAGGATAAAAATGTATAAAACTAATAAGGTTTAAATTGAGTAATCCTAAAATATAAATTGTTGATATACTTTGAACACATTAAAGAAACAGTTTGAAATTCCAAGCTATGGGTATTTTTATTGGTAAATCAAGTGTAGAATTGTGGATAGGGGCGATTCAGTGCAGTTCAGCATTATGTAAAGAAATATGTAAACAAATGCACCATTTTCTCCTGTTTTAGTCATTTTTGTGTGTTTCTTCTGTGTCCAGATGTTCAGAGTCCTTGAGCAAAAGTGAAACTTTTGTGAGTCATTCACATTTTCCTTATGAACCAATGGGCACGGAACTGAGAGCTGCAGACAGAGTACGAAAGTCAGAAGTCCTTTTCCCCAGACAGCAACGGGTTACCTGAGTGTGTGATTTTACATAGCAAGTTTGCAATTAAGAAGCATGGGATATACCACAGAAACTTTTGCATCTGGAGCTACATTTAACATGCAAGTGCAGTGGGGGGGGAGAAGTAGCAGTTCCTAAACTAGAATACAATGAAATACAATAGCCATAATCATTTACCTAAACATTCTTGTCCTGTGCTCCAGTTTGTAGACATATTTGTGCTTTTCTTCTTTTATCATTTAGCTGCTAAATTCTGCTTGCTGCTTAGAAGACGTGCATATACAGCATACATCATGCAGATGTCCATGAAGTGAATGTTACAGGCTACAAATCTTGTCAATTGCAATTGCAAAACAGAATTGCTAATTTCTGAGAAGTGTGAAAACATACAGGATTTGAAGTAAAAGACAATTAGAAAAGAGAGTTCGAAGGACCAAGCTCGTCACATTTGTTGGTGGCTGTCTAACCAAGGTGAGGCTCTCTGTCTTCAGCCTGGACCAACACGCAGCCCAAGAAACACACATTTGTTCATAGCTTAAATGTATTGAATTTTATACACTTAAACATTCAACACATCCAGATATATAATAGTTAGTTGGAGTGATTTATTTTTTTATTTTTTTATCAAAACAACCATTTTTCTTAGAGGTCCATTGTGTTGGATTTACAAGAGCCAGGGTTTTGTTTATCCACAGTGAAAACATTGTAATGTGACGTGGGGGACAAGAAGACATTCTTCCACTGTACATATGAAAGGGTCATTCTGAGGTAAAAAAAAACAAAAAACAAAACAAAAAACACAATTCTTAGTTTCAAGTCAGCAGACACTGATGTAACACACAATTAAATACCATCAAGAGTATGCCAAACCAACGGCTAGAGCTGAGTAAGAGCTAAAAGAAAAATAAAAGTAAATAAATGATTGACAGTCACAGTGAATAGCCAACATTCTGATTAACATATACTTTGACTTTACAATAAGGATGACTCTGTTGGTCAACATAGTTGGAAAAGTGTGTGCTGTGCTGTATATAAAAGTCTGGTGAGCAGTGTTGATCACTTCACAAAACAGTCGAATGAATTAGTAACTTTGAACATTGATGTCAAATGGAGAAATCCCAGTGCACATTTTGACATTACAACTTAAACACTTAGAACCAAGTTTGTAAAAATCTTCTGCATGACTTACAGCACAGTCTACATGTGGAGAGACGTAGTGCTCATAAGTTATTACCTGGACTTTGCTGCCCCACAAGTTTTGTCTGCTTTACAGTATTCCTTATTTAAACAGCACAAGTGGTCATGTGCTGTTTCAGAACAATTGATTACACCATGTAGTATACTAATAAATTACTCAAATCTCTTTTAAGAATATATTGGTTATAAAGTTTTCTGCTGTTTCTCATATTTAATGGAACTACATTCCAGTTGTTTTGCGGTGCTCAACGTGCAAAAAAGATACATTTCATAGACTGTGCAACAAAGTCTTGTTCTAGAAATCATGATGTCGTTACTCAAGATACTCCACAGACTTTTTCGTATTGTATTTGTTACCTATTTGACAAAGAACTAGGTATTTACTGTACTTCACAAAAATAAGCTAAAAAAAAAAAGTTGTTTAGTTTCTCTTTAAATTCAAGCAAAAGCTAATTCTGTTCAGCAAGTGCATATTGTAACCACACAAAATATAAACAATAGCTTTATACATTTTTTTTATATACACTATTGTACACTATCAACTAGAGTGTTTTAGAGAATTTTCAGCTCCAAAGCACAGGACCTAATATAGTCTGGACATTTGAATCACTTCAAACAATTTAAATATTTAATTAAGAATGGAAATACCATCCACTTCAAATGCTTTTAAGTATGGAAAATAATTAATGCAGTTGGCTTGAAATACCATATTTTAAATTATCAGTTTTTCAGTTAAGTGAAAAATGTTATGGCAGTCTCTGTTTAGGCCACTGGTTGTATGTAAAACATAGTCGAGTTTCTGGGTCTCAAATGTCAAGACAGTGCCTGAAACCTACATTTTTACTAATGGTCAGGAAGGGTCAAATTCATTGGTTACAAAAGGACATCCAAGTAAATGTAAACTAACAACAAGAAATATTTTCACCCTGATTAATGACCTCAGTCATAAGATGATGTCAAAGGTTTGGTGTCAAGGAAAGGAACCTGAAAAAAAATTGAAATGGCTGTAATGTATAGCTACTTCCAAAAGAGTGAAGAACACAGGGTAACATATAACAATAGAGGCAGGAGCACACAGGTGGACAACATTTTGTATAAAGGATGCAATCTGAAGGAGATTGGAGAGTGTAAGGTAGTGCAAGGAGACAGTTTAGCTAGACAGCATCAGATGGTAGTGTGTAGGATGACTCTGGCAGTGAGGAGGAGGAAGTGAGCAAAGGCAGAGCAGAAGATCAAATGATGGAAGCTGAAAAAGGTTGCTGTGAGGACTTCAGGGAGAGGTAGAGACAGGCTCCTGGTGGTTGTGAAGAGCTGCCAGATGACTGGGTAACTACAGCAACAATGATCAGGGAGACAGGTAAGGAGGTGGTTGGTGTGTCATCTGGACAGAGGATGGATGATAAGGAGAGTTTGTGGTGGAATGAGGAAGTACAGGGAAATATTCAGAGGGTTAGGGTTAGAGGTTGGCGAGGAAGAAATGAGATAATGAGAAAATGGAAGAGAGTCAACCAGAACACAAGGAGATGCATCGTAAGGCAAAGAGGGAGGTGGCAAAGGCTAAACATAAAGTGTATGATGAACTGTATGATGTTGGACACTAAGGAAGAAGAAGAAGAAGATCTGTATCATCTGGCAAGTGTAATGGTTGTATGGCAAGGGATGAGGCGAAGTTGTTGAATTTACTTGTATTTATTCCTTGGAAAAATAAAACAAAACATTACCTTCAGGCTGTTGTGTACATGTATACAGCATCTGCACAAGCAAAATATAAAGAATTGCATTGCATTACATAGGCTACGTTACTACTTCAATATCCCATGACATCACACTATCAGCGAGACATGCCAGACAGAATGTTCGCACACATGGAACAACAGCTAATTAGCGTTCAGGAATACACGCTTAACATTCTCTGTCGTCTAGTACACCTGCCGAAGCTAAACTGAGATTATGCATACACACATTATAGACGCTGAGTAATATTATTTTCAATGCATGTTTAACTAAACAATTCAATCCATGCATGCTAGATCAACAATACATTAAAAGCATGAACGTTGGTAGCGGAGTTTAAAGTTAGTCATGTTAACATCAGTATGCAGAAACTCGGTCTAAAGGAAAACATTAACAAACTTTCTGTCTGAACGGTAAAAATGCACCCAAATCGTTACAATGCATGAGAAATAATATAACACATGGGATATGTTGAAGTTATCAACCTACCGGATCCAAAGCATAGCGCTGCTCTGATCGGGTAGGGAAACAACACAGGACTACATGCAGCAGATCTGCAGTAAACCATATGGCCAAAGGTGGCTCCCAATCACATTTATAAAACAAGACTGCTTTATTTTGGCGAAAATCACATATATCAGTAGACTACATATTTAACTCTGTTACACAAGGCAGAGGGATTGAGCTGGGAAGGATGTGCAGCAAGTTAGGGTGGAAAAGTACTAAAAAGTGGGGACAGTGTGCTGAGAAGATGGAAGGAATACTTTGAAGACCTGGCAAATGAAGAAAAAAGTGGAGGCGAGCCTGAGAGATGAAGTGATGATTTGTGAGCAGCAGTATGGTTTCATACCAAGACAGAGCACTACATTGAAATCGCCATGTTTGCTTTGAGAATTAAAAGTATTGACAAGGTCAGAAAGAGTTGCATTG
Organism: Mola mola; assembly: GCA_001698575.1. Lineage (NCBI taxonomy): Eukaryota > Metazoa > Chordata > Actinopteri > Tetraodontiformes > Molidae > Mola > Mola mola. Next base: position 861,349 of record KV751382.1, on the reverse strand, counting down.
TGTCTTGAGGGAGTCTGGAGTGGCATAGAATTATGTAGGACTGGTGCAGGATATGTATGAGAGCAATATGACAGTGGTGAAGTAGGCTGTACGAGTGACAGATGGCTTCACGGTGTAGGCAGGACTGCATCAATGATCGAGGGGCCTTGAACCCCTTCTTGTTAGCTATGGTGCTGGACAGACTGCCAATTGAGGTTAGGCAGGAATCTCCTTAGACAATGATTTTTGCAGATGACATTATGATCTTTAGTGAGAGCAGGGAGCAGGAGGAAGAAACCCTGGGGAGGTAGAGGTATGCGCTGGAAAGAAGAGGAGTGAAAGTCAGTCGTAGCAAGACAGAATACGTGTGTGAATGAAAGGGAGGCAAGTGGAACAATGAGGCTACAGGGAGTAGAGGTGGAAAAGGTTCATGAGTTTAAGTACTTGGGGTCAACTGTTCAGAGCAATGGGGAGTGTGGTAAAGAGGGGAAGAAGCAAGTGCAGGCAGGGTGGAGTGGGTGGAGTAAAGTGTCAGCGGTGATCTGTGACAAAAGAGTAGCAACAAAAGTGAAAGGAAAGGTTTACAAGAGGGTAGTGAGACCAGCAATGTTGTATGGCTTGGAGACATTGGCACTGACCAAAAGACATGAGGCAGAGCTGGAGGTGGCAGACTTAAGGATGTTGAGATTCTTTTTGGGAGTGACGAAGATAGACGGGATTAGGAACTTGCACATCAGAGGGACAGCAAAGGTGTCTCGTGATGCTTATGATGTTATAGACAATTTGAAGACAAAGTTAGAGAGACCAGATTGATATGGGTTTGACATGTGCAGAAGAGGGACAGTGAATATATTGGTAGAAGGATGCTCAAGATAGGGCTACCAGACAGGAGGCAAAGAGGAAGACCAAAGAAGAAATTCATGGATGTCGTGAGGGAGGACATGCAGATAGTTGGTGTGAGAGAAGAAGATGCAGACCTGGAAAGATGGAAGAGAATGATTTGCTGTGGGGACTCCTAGAAATACCTAGGTAAAGACAAATGAGGAAGAACACGACTGCCTAAATGTCAAACCCAAGGCTTCAAAACACTATTTCACTAAACCAAAGGGTAATGTTATGATGGGTTTACACTTGGTTTTGAACTTGAAGAAGATGTTTGTGGGATTCATATCTGAGTCATTCACTTGCTAGCTGAATAGATCTTTTTTCACAGCAGACATCTAGTTACAGTCATTTCATGGTTGTGCTATAAATAGTGCTTACTCTGATATCTGATGATTCTAAGCATCTTTTGGTTAGGAATTCAACAAAACTACAACCTTTCCCAACAAAGAGATTGGCCAACTGAACAAGATGTAAGCCAGAATAAGGTATATAGTCTTAGTGTAGTCTTTTGAAATATCTATATGCTGTGTTTTCATCCATCAAACTTTTGAAAATACTGCCATAAAAAAGATAATTGGCATGTTCCTAGTTTGAGGCACTATATAACTGATGGGGACTGTGCAATTAAAGGATAATTCTCATGTTTTTTAACTTAAGATCTATTTCCCAAACTATAAGGGTTTGAACTTCACAAAATACATATTTTATTGAAAACTCCTCCAGTACAGAATTCATTAGCTTGACAAGATTTTGCAATGCAACGGCCTAGTACCTTACGGAACATCAAGAAATAAATAGTTTATTTCACTACTAACAGCCCTCAAAATCTTATTGCAATTGCAAGTGAGCATCTTACCAAGATATTAACATGATATCAAACAGAATAGGTCAATATCATGATTGCATTTGTTGCAGTTAAATTACATGATCAAATCTGTACACATTTTTCCACTTGGTACATGATTTTAACTGGATACATTGAAATTGAACTGAAATAATTTAGTACCTATTCTGGAGGCAGAAGCGCTCAGGACAATCTGAAAGGCAAGGCAGGTTTATTCAATCCTCATCTTGATATGTCTCACCCACCAGGTGGAGAGATTATTGTTGCAAAGGTGAAGTGCTCAGAAAGATACATTTACAACTTTGTGAACCAAATTTGTAAGAAACAAAACTTGTTTGTATATGGGAAACCTTTTTTTTTTTTTTTTTTTACTTCAAGCCATGGAAAATGGGATAAGACAAAAGTGTTGCGTTTTTATCTTTGTTGAGTGAAATTTGGCACTGAACTTTTCATTTCTTTGTAAGCTAACAACATTATTTTGAAGTTGATTCTTTGACAGGCATAAAGCTAGTGTAATGATCTGAGAACTGAACTGATAGGATTCACTCTCCTGGTCAAGGTACATGTGGAGCAGGAGGGGGAAGCACATTCCATAAAGATGTCTTTCATTTCCTTTTAACCCCAGAAATAGCAATAGCGCAGAACCAGAACAGTATATGTTTTTGAATACAACTCAAAAACCAAGAAGTTATTCTCTGCATAGTTTTGTAATATTATTAGGGACCTAATATTATGTAAAATATTGCGATATTGTGATGAATTAAAAAAAAAAAAAAAATTCAAAATTATCACACAATGCAATGTACATATGTAGCCCTATGGAAAATTAGGCCTAGATATCAAAAGTTCCTTGATTCATAAATAGGAATTAGAAGTTAATTGATTCATAAATTGGAATTAATAGTATAAATAGAATATATAGGATTTAAAAGGTTAAATACAATGCAGAGGATTGATGTTGCATATTGTGCAATAGCCATTGGATTTCATGGTTTAATGTTCATGTATTGAAATACTTACATGATGTAAATCTGTATTTTGTTTTCCAAAATACTATGTTCATTTTGCTGGAAATATTGTAAAGATGTTTCATTTTGAATACTGTGAGTTGAAATTCAAATGTGAAGTGTTGCATTTTGTTTATTTTCATGAGCCAGTGAAAAGTGAATTGAAGGTCAGGTGTCAACAGGAAGTGGGGGAATTGAGAGAGAGTGAAAGAGGAGAGATTGAGAAAACGCTAGGTAATGTGTTGCTGTGCTGTTGTTTTTTGAAACGTTAACAGTGGAAATATGTAGTCCACATATTTCCAAAGGTTTGAAGAGTAATAGTATGAGTACGTAACCAGTGAACTCTGATAGTTGTTATATTCGACGGATGGACTGTTTTGAAAAAATTTATTCCAAAGAGGAGTTCAATGTTCAGGCGGTCTGCCATCTTGCTTAGTTTAGCTCTACTGTGAGATAGCTAGCTGTTTTGGATTGCTTTTGGACTGTGTGTTCGCAGACCCAGAGAGCTCGTCAAGTCTGCATAAACCAGAGGAGACAGTAACAGGAGATTCCTGCGATTTCGACCAACTAAACACTTTCTAACACCTGGGTGTTATCTTTGACCAGGAGCTGTCTTTTAAATCACATGTTAAACAGATTTCAAGGACCGCCTTCTTTCACCTCCGTAACATTGCTAAAATCCGGCACATCCTGTCTCAACAAGATGCAGAAAAACTAGTTCATGAGTTTGTTACTTCCAGGCTGGACTACTGTAATTCTTTATTTTCAGGTTGCCCTAACAAAATTTTAAAAACTCTTCAGTTAATCCAAAATGCAGCAGCGCGTGTACTCACCAGAACTAATATCAGAGACCATATTTCCCCCATACTGGCTTCTCTGCACTGGCTCCCAGTTAAATTCAGAATAGAATTTAAAATCCTTGTTCTCACCTACAAAGCTATTCATGGTCAGTCACCATCTTATCTTGAACAGCTCATAGTACCCTATCGCCCATCCAGAACCTTACGCTCCCAGGATGCAGGGTTATTGGTGATCCCAAGAATTTCCAAAAGTAGAATGGGAGGCAGAGCTTTCAGCTATCAAGCTCCTCTCCTGTGGAACTATCTTCCAGTCTTGGTACGGGAGGCAGACACACTCTCTGATCTTAAGAGTAGGCTTAAAACCTTCCTTGTTGATAAAGCTTATAGTTAAGGCTGGCCTATCTAGCCCTTAGTTATGCTGCTATAGGCTTAGGTTGCTGGGGGAACACTCCATGATTCACTGAGCTTTCTTCTCTCCCCCCTCTGACTCCGACTCCTTCTCTGCTCCTGTAAATGTCCATATCCTTACACTAACTTTACTTCTTCCCCGGAGTCGTTGTGCTTTACCATCCTGCAGGTTTTTCTAGGTCGCGGTGGGAGGTGCTGCTGTGGTCCTGCCTGATGCCCCCTGGCCACATTAGGAAAGGAGATCCTGTGACTTGGATCCTAGGCTGGATTTCCAAGTGCAAATCGGGACCCACAGATCACAATGGCTTCTGGATCCATAGACTACACCTGCTTCTGGACCACTACACTTCACCTATCCCTGGATTTACAGATTCTACATACTCTTGGACTCAGCAACACCCAGATCTTGCTACATGGAGTACAATGACTCCTGGACCAACAGAGTCCACCTGCGTCTGGATCACTAGACTTTCCATACATCCGGACTCATAGAATCCACAGACTCTGGGACTCATGGATGTTTTATGCATTCTAAATGAACTGTTGTTATCATGTTTTTGTGTTCTGTACAAGTGACATTTATTGCACGTCTGTCCGTCCTAGGAAGAAGGATCCCTCCTCTGTGGCTCTTCCTGAGGTTTCTTATTTTCCCTGTTTAGGGTTTTTTTAAGTTTTTCCTCATGATGTCACATCTGTACAGTTTGTCAAAGCCCAGTGAGATAATGTGTAAATTGTGATTTTGGGCTATACAAATAAAATTTGATTTGATTTGATTTCTGGAGAGGAGCTTCGCGTGCGCTGCCTGTCCCAGGAAGTGTGAGTTTTCTTTGTCTTCTAGCTCATTTAGAGTGAAGGAGCCGCCATTTTGATGCGCTACACCGCACACAAGCTACGTGCCAGGCCTGCAACAACCACTTGACTCAGGGTATTAATTTTAGTTATACTGCCAGCTATAGGGTATTTCATTTCATTGAGGCTTAGAACCTGTGTTTGTATTTTTTGATAGGCTACGCAAATGTGCACTTGCAAGCTATCCTAAGATGGAAAGAAAACTGAATTGCACTTAAAATTTACAAAAGGAATTATCTGATTGTGTGCATAACTAAATTGTTCATTTCATTTACAAAGATTTCATTGCCTGTGAATGGTTATTTGCATTTAGCTTGAGAACATAGAGCTATAGTTTTTCCTTAAAGAGTAAGCCTTGTAGTTGCCTACCCTATAAGTTAAAACACTTAAGGTTAAGTTTAAAGCTAATCCTTCAAAAGTGAGCAATTGCATATTAGTCATAACAGTCTTGGTACCTAGTAATTATTACACACAGTTAAAGTAAACACACACTAATAGTTAGAGATAACACTTTATTTAAAGAATTCAGGTTAGCTACCCCTATTAATTGTCTGGACATCAAACGGGTGCTACATAAAATGGAGGCACTGCTGGGATTGTTAAATTGAATTTATTGTTTATTTTGTCTTTTTGGTGCTTACATTTGTTGCAAGATTAAAGGACAACTAAGTGAAAAATTAGTTTTCTGTTTTAAAGTAAAGCTTTATTAGTTATTTAAGACAGTGACAATGGAAGTTCAGTCTGCGCATTCAGAGTTGGTGACAGAGCTCAGAGATTGGTGTGAAGGTGAGTCCGTCAAGGAAGACCACATGTTGCTGGCGCTCGTTCCCAAAGGCAGTGAAGTGGCCCAAATTGAACAAACGCTGGAAACGATGAAAGGCCTAGGATGAGTGAGAGTACGAGGCAGAATGTACAACAGAAAACTGGATTGTAACCAAGGGTTCCAACCAAGGTTCCCTCTGAAGTGAAACACCCCACTACGGACATCAGTTGGCTGATCATCATTGCTTCAAAGAGTTCAACTTCCAATGGAGAAGCACCGAACCCACTAAACGTTTTGCTTGATGCGTCAGCATCCAATAGCTCTGCTGAATCCATCACTTTGGCGATGTGTTGTCAAAGATAGGGAAACCGTCAGGGGAGAACAGTAGCTATCGCCGCCTGCGGATGTTCTCTGGCACATTACGAACACATGCAGGAGAAGAGGCGTTGGAGCATTGGCTCGAACAGGCTCGTTTGATAGTCGAAGAGAGTGACTGCTCAGACAAAGAAAAGCGTAGACGAATTATGGAGTGTCTTAGAGGGCCTGCTCTAGCTGTAGTGAAAGTGATACAGACGGCTGAGGCCGACGTTGAGTTTAGACTGCTGCAGCAAGAGAAAGGTGAAAAACTTTCTGATTTCTTGAGGCGACTAGAACAGTCTCTCACCAAGGTAGTCAGTAGAGCTGGTATTCCAGCCAGTCGTATGGACACAGGCCAAGTAGAGCAGTTACTGCGGGGAGCCATACATTCAGATCTCATGCTAGTTCAGCTAAAGTTAAGGGAGAGAAAGCAGAGTCCTCCAATGTTCTTAGAGCTGCTGGCTGAAATCCAAGCTGAAGAGGAATATGCAGCTGCTAGAGTCAAGCTTACTACGTCTGTACATAAAGTTCATGCCAATAAGGATGTAGACAGCCAACAGACTGAGATACAGTCCTTGAAAGCAGATATACAAGAGTTGAAATCCTTGTTCACTTCTATGAATACAAAGTCATTTGAGGAAATGGATGATAACAAAGGGCCTGGTTCAGTTGTCCAGGGCCTTGTGGCTGAAAGCTGTGAAAATGCAGAGGTAGCAGCGCTGAAGAAACAAGTCCAAATGTTGCAAAAGAAAATGTCATCCAAAGTGACCAAAGTCTCTGATGCGCCGGCCAGTGCACTACGAGTAGCCAAACAAACCAAGAGAGCCTGATAACAGCATATGCTATAGGTGTGGAGAAAATGGACACTTTGCCACCAAGTGTCAGAATGCTGAAAATCAGAGCAAAGTCATTCAAAAGCTCATTCAGTCTTTCAAGATCACTAAAGAGGGACAGGCAACTAGCCAAAAAACAAAAACAAAAGTCCTGACACGGTCTGCTCAGTCAAGAAAAGTGAAGTGACTCCAGTAGGAGGCAGGAACTTTCCTAAAGGGCTGATAGGTCCACCCTCTGTCGTGCACTTCAGAGTGAATGGTTAGCAGTGTGACGCTGTATTAGGCAGTGGCTCACAAGTAACAATCATCTTCGAGGAATGGTACAAGCAGCATTTGTCAGATGTTTCAATCCATCTTGTGTCCGGCCTAGCCATCTGGGGCTTAAGTGAGACCAGCTATCCTTACCTTGGCTACGTTGTTGTGGATGTTTGAGTTCCCCTAAATTGTCACTGGCTCAAAAGAATCCCCCTTCGTCTTAGCGTTGATCTGTCACACACAGAGACAAGAGTGTGCACCAAGGTGGAATGTATCAGGAGTCTACAGTTTTCAGTTTTTAGTTAACATAATTTAATTTTTATTTAATCAGACAGTCTCAGAGGTTGGAATCTCTTTTCCAAGACGGGCTTGGGAACAACAACTAAAAAAACAGAAAACACAACACAGAAAAAAATTAATAAATACAATTGAATAAATAAATACAATTT
>KV751382.1:828669-853868 GCA_001698575.1 Mola mola | reverse complement strand
TCTTTTAAGGAGGAGCTTGGTACGAGGAGAACTCGTACCAAGATCCAGACAGGCAGAACATAGAAAGATGAAGTCTGTGTTGACAACGCCATCACTAGATTGAAACACCAAGAGATGTGGTCTTGGCTGGGGAGAGTCAAAGAAGGTCTTGTCAAAAGCACCCACTGAAGAATGGAAGAGGATGGTGATCACAGAAGAATGCACTGGGACAGGTTCTTGATTATGTTCATCAGCCAAACATGGAGGGCAATTTTCCACAGCCAATGGCTTTGTGTAACCTGCTGAAGATCCTCCACGTAAGACTGAGCTTTCTAATTAGAGCTATGTATGACACCCTTGCTAGTCCAGCCAACCTGAAGCAGTTGATTGGCACTGAAAAAAACTGTGGCTTGTGCAGAGCAGCTCACGGAAATCTCTATCACATTCTTTGTGGGTCGCTACTGTTCGCAGCATGACCAGTTGCTAAGAAAACATGCAGAATTCATAGAGAGAGCATCAGTAAGTAAGATGTCCCAGTGTCATTAGAAGCTGCTCGTCTAATTTGTAGCAACTGGGCAATCAGTGCAGAACTGTCGCTCACAGCAAAGAGCATCTGTCTTGGCCCCTGCTAATGACCTGGAAAATTAACTAAGGTTTCCCACAAACATCACCTCACTGAGACTTTAAATTGTTTTGTTGTTGGAAACTGCTAAAAGGGCCTTACTGGTTGAGCTGCTGGTCCCGTGGTAAGGTAGCATCCAAGAAGTAAGCTTAACAAACTGAGAAATTTTAAGTATGCTAATATAGTGGTCAATTGCCATGAGAAAAGATTGATTATTGAAATTTATAGGGGCCTCTTTCCCCTCCTGAGGGACATCCGGAGGGCATCATGTCGGCGTCACAAAAACCCTGAAAGATGTTTCCAAAGAAGTAAAAAAGAGACGCGCTTGGCTAAAGAGATATAATGTGAGCTGTGGGAACAGAGAAGCCACATAGTGAAACACCTGACACCAAGTCCAGCTGCAGGGTGTGACAGGTAGATTTCCCTCATCGTTTTCTCATCATACTAAGATGTTCTGGCAATTAAAGTAAAGGATGGCTGCCAGCTGAAGACCATGAAATGGTGTCTGAATTCTGCTGAATCCTGGACCAGTTGAATTTTATAAACGGATTTCTGAGGAAAACCATATAGAACATCAATACAGTAATCAAGACGGGACGTGACAAGAGCATTAACCAGTGTGGCAGTGCTGTTGGGGTGAGTGCTGGACAAAGGTGGTTGATGTTACAGAGGTGGAGGTAAGAAGATCATTGTTTATGTGTGCAGTGAAGTAGAGGTTGCTGTTGAAGATGACACCTAAACTCTTGACCTGAGGGGAGGGATGGACAGTACAGTTATCAGTGAGTAATAAAAAACCGTCAGCTTTGCAAAGTGTGGATTTGGTGCCAATAAGAAGAAATTCTATTTTATTTTTGTTGACTTTGAAAAAGTTACAGGAAAACCAAGTTTTAATATCTTGCAAACAGTCAAGGAGGAATGAAGGAGAAAGTGTGGTGGTGGGCTTAGAGGAAAGGGAAGAGCTGGGTGTCATCTGCAGAACAGTGGAAATGGAGTCAATGTTTTCTGAAAATATTGCCAAGCGAGAGAAGGTAGATGATGAAAGGGAAGGGGCCCAGGTCAGAGCCCTTTGGCACACCATGGTTGCCAGGGGAGGGCTGGGACTGGTAGTTTTTTAACTGAACGAACTGAGTATGACCAGAGAGATATGAGGTAAACCAGGAAATAGCTATGTTGTTTATACCAATAGAGGCTAGATGATTAAGCAGGATATGATGGGAGATAGTGTCAAAAACTGCAGTAAAGTCAAGGGGAATGAGTATAGTGAGAAGTCCAGATTCTGCTGCCATGAAAAGGTCATTTGTTATTTTTACCAGGGCTGTTCCTTAGTTATGAAGTGGAGGAAAACCAGACTGAAACTTTTCATAGAGATTATTGTCAGTGAGATGATTGTGGAACAATATATCAACTATTTTTTCTAGAATTTTGGAGCCTATCTCAGCATCTTTTGGGCAAAGGCGGGATACACACTGGACAAGTCGTCAGTTCATCGCAGGGCTGACATATAGAGACAAACAACCATCCATACTCACATTCACACCTACGGGGCAATTTAGAGTGACCAATTAACCTACCCCCAGTTTGCATGTTTTTGGAATGTGGGAGGAAGCCGGAGTACCCGGAGAGAACCCACACAGGCACGGGGAGAACATGCAAACTCTGCACAGAAACGCCCTGACCTGGAATCGAACCCAGAACCTTCTTGCTGTGAGGCGACAGTGCTAACCACTGCACTCCCGAATTGATAGATTGATTTTAGTTAATGGTAAATTTACATTGAACGAAACTAGCTTATGGACTGATATGGAATGTCTGATATAGCACAGTTCGAAGGTGTTACACCAGTGCAGCAAATGAGATCCAGAATATGTCCTTTGGGATGTGTAGGAGAGTCAATATATTGTTGTAGTCCAAAATTATTTAAGCAGGGTGTGAAATATTTTGTGAATGTATTGTTAGTATTGTCCATTTGGCTATAAGGTAAACTGGCAGCTCAGAATATGTTGAATTATCAACTGAAACCAGGTTTCAAAATTGCTGTATAGCGTCAATAGACTGAGATACTGTTCACGTTGGTGCGAGAACAATATTAGAGCAGTATAAGACAACTAATGACAACTAAGACGTCTCCCTGGGGAGGTGTTTCGGGCATGCCCATCCGGAAGGAGACCCAGAGGCAGACCAAGGACACGCTGAAGAGATTATATCTCTCGGCTGGCTTGGGAACGTCTTGGTGTCCCCCCGGAGGAGTTCGTGGAAGTGGCTGGGGAGAGGAGTGTCTGGATCTCCCAACTCAGGCTGTTGCCCCCGCGACCCGGACCCAGATAAGTGGCAGAAAACGAAACAAAACGAAAGACAACAAATGAATACGATCATAGGGGAGATTAGTGGCTGCTAGGCCTGCTGTTATTTGGGGATTTGAACCTACATTGATTCCAGGACATTTCCTACTCTCATCCTAGAGATGCTAGTTATCTAGATAGAACTTCAGTTAGATCCTTAAGTATTTTGGACAGTGACACATATTTTTGTTGTTTGGCCTCTATACACCACAAGATTGAATAAAACAACAACAACAACAAAAAAACATTGAAGATTTGAGTGTAGAATTTAGGAAATGACAGCCATATGTACACAAAGCCTCTTATTTTCAATGGCTCAAATCTAATTGAACAATTCACTGACTGGTCATTTTCCTCATGATCCCATTACAAACTAAGCAAATAAAAGGTCTGGAGTTAATTCTAAGGATTAAATATGGGTTTGGAAGCTCTTGATGAACTCCTTTCCTTGATGAAAAAAACCCTTCATAACATCCATCCAAGTCGAAGTGATTTTGCACTAAACTAAATTAAAAATGGGTGGATGCTATGTGGAAAAAAGTCTGGAGAAGGAAAGGAATCCAAAAGATATATCAGGACAAGATGCAGCTGTGCATTTACATTTGAAGGACAAGGGACTCTCATTTGAAGACAATAATGAACACATTCTTGATGGAGAACACAGATTTTTTGAGAGAGGAGTAAAAGAGGCAGTCTACATCAATATGGAAAGACCCTCATTGGTCTAAGACAACAATTATCAGCCACCTACAATGCAGTTCGAAGTCACACCTCAAAACAACTCATTAATGAACTACACCTTACTTCTGACCCTGACATGCATACACAGAGAGGGTCAACAACTGAGGTGACCACCTCCGAGGTGTAATGACCCTACCAGAGGTTAAATACTGGGGATTCCCCACCGATGTTGAGAACTGAAGAAGACTTTTGGATGAGAGGTGAAATCCAGAAAGAAGTCCAGATGCCTTCAACTAAAGCACTTAAGACGTGGAAGAGAAGGGAATTAAGCTACAGACTTGAATGAGCTGCACTCTCACTCTGCCTCAAAGACCCTCCAAGCAGTGAAACCTGTCATACCTGAGATTGAGTCTATTCTAGTATGATCTTTAAGTAAATCTTTCTTTTATGCATGCTTTTCTTCAGATGTCAGATTATTTTTGGTGTTTCTGTGGTTTATAACAACCACCCAATTGTCTGATAAGTTTTCCCATGGAAAGTGACTCATTTCCACTGATGATGTTAGGAGCAGTGGGCAGGACCAGAGGAGCCAGAGGAGGCTTCTTTACAGACTATATGTCTCATGTATTATATGTCAGGAAATAGTGATCATTTTAGTTTTTATGACGTAAACTTACAAAAAGTTACCTACTGCAGCTTTAAAGCATGAGAATGCATGGCTGCCAGAGGAACTGATATTTACTGATGATGTGACTGCTGATGGAAGTATCATAGTGCATTCCGAGGTGTATATGGCTATACTTTTTGATTACATCCAGCCAAATTCAACAACATTGATAAGGTGTACTTCACAGTTCAGATGGAAAATAACTCAAATTACAACAAATACTGTCAATCACCTGATCAACCTAATAGAGCAGCTCTGTAGTTACTAAAGACAAAACTGAAGACAGAACGATCTTAAAGCAAGAATCAACTGAGTAAAAGCCCGGCAAAGCATCTCATGGGAGGAAAATCAGCATTTGGTGATGTCCATGAGTTCCAGACTTCAGACAGTCATGACTGCAAAGAATGTTCATCGTTTAAAAAAATATATATAGTTCCATGTATTTATAATTATGTTAACTTCCAATTACTTGTGAGCCTCTGATAATGTGTTGATTGGCTTTAATTCCTAGATGGCTAATGCACTCTTTTTCCTCTTGTGATAGCCCTCAAATTAAAGAAGAAAGTCTTTTTGTGCTTATTTTGTGATTTCTTATCTGTCCACTCAAAAGGTATAGGACTGAATACTAAGAGTTTAACTGCGCACTTCCCCTCAAAGCACTGACAGCTGTTTTCTTTCCTATTCTTTACCCAGTACAAATGTACCACCATATTCACTGTCCTTCCTCTGCAAATGCCCAAACCATCTCAACCTCATCTCATCTCAACCTCTCTAACTTTGTCTCCAAATTGTCCGACTTTTGCTGTCCATTTGATGTGCTCATTCTTAATCCTGTCCATCCTAGTCAAAATTAATTTCAACATCTTTAACCCTGCCACCGCCTCCTGTCTTTTGGGCAGTGCCACCATCTCCTAGCCAAACAACATTGCTGGTCTCACTACCCTCTTGTAAACATCTCCTTTCACTTTTGTTGCTTCTCTTTTGTCACAGATCACTCCTGGCACTTTTCTCCACCCACTCCACCCTGCCTGCACTTGCTTTTTCCCCTCTTTACCACACTCCTCATTCCTCTGAACAGTTGACCCCAAATACTTGAACTCATGGAACTTTTCCACCTCTACTCCCTGTAACCTCAGTTTCACTTGCCTCCCTTTCATTCATACACATGTATCCTGTCTTGCTACGACTGACTTTCATTCCTCTTCTTTCCAGTGAATACCCCTACCTCTCCAGGTTTTCTTCCACCTGCTCCCTTCTCTCACTACAGATCACAATGTCACCTGCAAACATCATTGCACATGGAGGTTCCTGCCTGACTTCCTCTGTCAATCTGTCCATCACTGTAGCAAACAAGAAGGGGCTCAGGGCCGATCCTTGATGCAGCCACCTCCACCTTGTTCACTCTTTCAGCACACCTCACCACTGGCGTACTGCTCTCATACATATCGTGCACCAGTGTAACATACTTCTCTGCCACTGCAGACTGCCTCATACAGATTCACTAAGACACTGAACTGAACTGCTTCATTAAAAACTCCACTGCCCTCTCTCCTAGACGCTTCCATACCTCTACCGGTATGTCATCAGGACCAATTAATTTTTCATTCTTCGTCCTCTTCGAAGCTTCTCTCACTTCATAGGGGCTCAGATGGTTGAGCAATCATTCAATGAATGGAAGTTTCTTGGTTCGAATCCAGACACTGCAGTATACATCACGAAGTGTCCTTCAGCAAGACACTGAAGCCCAAATTCCTCCTGATTCTGCGCCATCAGTGTATGAGTGTGTGAATGGTAAACGCTCCTGATGAGGTAGTCACTGCCACCAGTGTATGCCAGCGTATACCAGTGTATGAATGGGTGAATGCAAAACCTGTAGTGTAAAAGCGTTTTGAGTGGTCAAAAATGACTAGAAAAGCGCTATATAAATACCAGAGATTTACGTCCACGCCTCTGTTCCCTCCTTTTGGCAGCCTCATCTCCCTATTGAACATGCTACATCGATCTTCACCCATAGACCATAATCCCTGCAAAACCCTCCAAGCACCATCAGCATTGGCATCAAGCCAGGGACCCAGAATGCCAGTGCCAGGCCCCACCGGATGGTCACTGCCAGTTTGCCAAAGTCAAGCGTATTTAGCTCTACTTCTCAGCTCACCAGCTGGGGTGGTGAAGGGTGACTAGTGAGTGGGTTTGGTGGGAGGACTGGAGGCAAAAACAATGCCCTTAGAAAGAGAATTGAAACTAAAGAAGTAACAAATATTAGAAAATAAATTGTCTAATAATATATATACATATATAAAAAATCAAGGGTCCTAGTCAAGCTTTCTGTTTTGTTTTGGGGAGTTATGAAGAAGAAGCCTGTGAGATAAAAGGTAACAATTTAAGACTCTGATGTGATTAAGTATGGATATTCGTGCACTCTGGCCTTTCACTTGCAACACTACAGAGTCCAAAGATTTACCACATATGTAGATTGCCTGCCTGACTCTCTCACACAAAAGCTCGTTTACTTTGTCATCTGGTTTAGCTTTGCTTGGAGTTGAGGATTGTGGGGGTGTGACCGCCTGGATTATCACCTTCATTCTGTCCGATTTCCCTGCCAGCCTCTGTTGACCTCTGCAGCCCCTTGAGAAGTGTCCTGACTGTCCACAATTAAAACAGTGTTCACATTGGTCACCGTCATCGTTCCCTGCTCCTCACACGCTTTACATCCTCTCTGTGAATGCCAATTCACTCTCACTTGGCTGATGGCCCCTTAACAATGAATTATGCTTCTCCTAATTTCAGCCATTTCTTCTTTTAGAAGCTTGACTATTTCATAAAGTTCTGTCTCTTGAATCTGTGACAGCAGGTGTTTTACGACTCTTGGGCTTCACAACCTCGGCTGACTGTTCTTGGACACTCATTCTGGCTTTGGCTCCACTCGGACCCATATTCATTTCTGTCTGTATTTCATTTACTTTCTGGATTTTACCTGTGAATGTGTTTTTCCTTTCTTTGGATTGTCTTTCTGATTCAACACTAGCTGCTTCATTCATCCTGTCAATGAGTATTTCATCCGACACTTTCTGATCATCAAGATAAGGTTTTAGCTGAAACTTGATATGTTCACTTAACAGCCCAGCGCTGACGGACCTCAAGAATTTCTTCTGGATGAGCTCGGGACTGTAATGTTCATTTGACTCCACTCTGTGGAAGCAAGTAGCAGTCTCTCCTTTAAATCAATTGCTCTAAAGAGGACGTTTCGGCTTACCACTGTCTTGTGTTATATTTACCAGTTTATGGTACAGGTCTGTAGAACTGTCCTCTTTGAAATGGCCCTTTAAAATGGTTTTCAACTGTGGGAGGGTCAGATCTATTTTTTATCTCCAGCATGTCATGAATACTCAAATCCGGACTGATTGACTTAATCACAGCATCCATAACTTCAGCTTCACTGTGTCCTTTGCTCAGGCCCCTGTCAATCTGATGCATTAAATTTGTGTAAGAGAGTCTGTCTTTTTGTCCCTTTTCTCCAATCTGGCCACAGATCTTGAATTCCCTCCTGATCTTCACTTCCTAAAGCCTGTCCATGTCTATGGTCATCACATTTTGTGGGGCTGAAGATGGATTTGAATGTGTACAATTTATTCTTTCACTTAGCCTCCTTACTTCATCTTGCAGAGCTTGACTGTCCAACTGGAGCCGTGAGTATTTTTCAGCCAAACCAATTTCTTCAGCAATTCTCTGGCTAGCTTGTGCTGTTTCCTTTATCATCATCATCATCATCATCATCATCATCATCATCAGTGTTTTCAGTCTCTTCTGATATCTGCTCAAGTGATTTCATCATTTTCTTCAGGTAATGTGTTGCAACATCCTGTGCTTCATCATTAATCACATTGTCTATGGATTCTGTAATTTGTTTGATTAACGTTTGCCTTGTTGT
The DNA here is from genome assembly GCA_001698575.1 of Mola mola. NCBI lineage: Eukaryota > Metazoa > Chordata > Actinopteri > Tetraodontiformes > Molidae > Mola > Mola mola. The sequence continues at coordinate 845,652 of KV751382.1, read as the reverse complement.
GACATTTCCACTTGGGATTTTGGCATCAAGACATACCCTTTTCAGCTGGTCCAGTCACAGAAGCCACAGCTTCTGCGAGATTGTCTCAGCCTGCTCCTCCAGACCCATCGTGTTTGATTTAGCCATGCGCCCAACGCTGCGTGCTCCCATCGTCACTCTAGCAATCCCCATCTACGTTTCCGTTACTCTCCGCGCAACATTAATGATTCCAGCAGTGCCTCCAATATTTGTTGCAAACTTAGGGACTTCCAGGCATGCATGAAGTTGTTTAAATAATTTTTACTTACTTCCGTGCTGTACAACATGTACACACATAAGCACTTCCGACACTCGCTGCAGACAGTCCATTTATCGAACCACATCCAAGACACCTATCTACCCAAGTACCTGTGCTAAATTAAACCAGTGTGGCCAAAAATTAACCTGCTTAAAATATAACCATGCTATTGCAAATAGTTGAATCAATAAACAAAATGTTATACAATGGGAAAATTAATAATATTGCAAATGGTTTAGTTATCAATAAACAAAATAGTAAACAATGAAAAATGAAAATTAATAAATGAAAATGAGAATAGGGGTGCCCAATGTCCATTGACATGTCTCATATTACTCAGGGCCCCACAAATGAAAATCTTAAAAATCTTAACACAAGTTTGTTGACAAAACCCCATGCCTAAAATATCATTGTGTTGTAGAGTTTTACGATCCCCTTGTTAGAACTTTTGAGTGTCACACATTTTCTTTCATTTTAAATATCTGCAAGCTTGATAGTATGTGTATTTATATAAAAAATGTTAGAAATGTTTTTATGAAATAAAAAGGTGTCCATTAATCTGTAGCAACAGCCATATGGGAAAAGACAAGTCTCTGTATGATCTATCAGGTACAGGCTCTGGAGGATTCAATAATGCAGAGGCACGCAGGGAGGTTCTTTATCAAAATTGTTTTTCCTGAAAATAGATCAACACCGGGAAATCTAACTAGATGGCAAAGGGACAGTTTAAGGGACAGGAAAACTCAGTAGTCGAGATACAAAACAATGATCAAAACACAAGGAACTCACAAGGAATATACGCTGGACTGCTCACTGGGAAGACAAGACAATTTGGCACAGGAGGAAAGGAACACAGGGTTTAAATACACAAGGGAGGGGTAGACAATTAGACACAGGTGAAACACATTGGGGAGGAGAGGCAATTAAAACACGCCTGAAGGAGAAGACCTTACAGGACATGGGGAATAGAACACAACAGAATTTTAAAATAAGACTAAATAACACTGATTGACCCTACCAACACATGAACAGTACAGGAATCTGACATGATCTGAGATTCCACATTATTTTGAAAAGACCATTGGCACCATTTTGAGAGATGAAAAATCTTCATGCTTTTAGCTTAGTTTTTACATTTAAGATTGCATTCAGGAGAGACTGACTGCTGAATCTTATACACGAAAACATCACATTTTACGCAATTGGTACCACTGATGCCTTTACTCCCCACATCCCCTCCAGCTCCTCTTTCAGCCCTTCGTATTTCTCAATCTTCTTTTGATCCTTCTCCCTGATGTTGCTATCACTTGGGATTGAGATATCTACCACTAGAGCTTTCTTATCCTGTTTTGCCACCACGTTATCCGGTTGATTAGCCACCTCCATCTTATCGGTCTGGATCTTGAAGTCCCATAGGACCTTAGCTTGGTCGTTCTCAATCACCTTAGGAGGTTTTGCCCACTTGGATCCTGGAACCTCCAGTGCATACCGGCCACAGAAGTTTCTGTATACTATGCCGGCCACTTGGTTCAAGTATGCCTTACCTGCCTGCATCTTGCACACTGCTGTTATGTGCTGCACTGTCTCAGGGGCATATTTGCACTGTCTGCACCTTGGGTCCTGTCTGGTGTGCAAGACCCTGGCCTATATCGATCTTGTGTTGCCATGATCAGAGCCTCTGTGCTGTCCTTGTGTCCTCCAGCCTTTTCCAGCCACTGATATGTATTCTCGATATCAGCCATTTCCTCTATCTGTTGGTGGTACATCCCTTGCAGGGGCTTGTCCCGCCATGATGGTCTCTGGTCTTCTTCCTTCGCCTCACTGGGTTTCTGCTGCCTGAGGAATTCACTTAGCAGGTCATCTTTGGGGGCCATCTTCCTGATGTATTCCTGGATCTTGGTTGTTTCATCTAGGATAGTGGCTCTGACACTCACTAATCCTCAGCCTCCCTCTTTCCACTTTGTGTACAGCCTCAGGGTGCTGGACTTGGGGTGAAACCCTCCATGCATGGTGAGGAGCTTCCTTGTTTTGATATCTACAGTTTTTTATCTCCAACCTTTGGCCAGGTTATCATATGATGATGACGGGCAGGGCATAGGTGTTGATGGCTCCATACTTGGAGCATCACAACCAAGTAGTTGGCAGAGTATACAGAAACACCTGTGCCGAGTATGTGCTGGAGGTTCCAGGATCAAAGTGGGCAACATCTCCTAAAGTGATTGAGAAAGACCGAGCTAAGATCCTGCGGGACTTCCTGATCCAGACCGATAAGATGGTGGTGGCTAACCAAGCGGATATCGTGGTGGTCGACAAGCAGGATAAAAAGGTGATAGTGGCAGATGTCGCAATCCCCAGTGATAGCAACATCAGGAAGAAGGAACACAAGAAGGTTGAGAAATACCAAGGGCTGAAAGTGGAGCTGGAAAGGACATGGGGAGTAAAGGCATCAGTGGTACCAGTGGTGATGGGAGCACTCTGGGCTGTAACCCCCAAGCTGGGAGAGTGGCTCCAACAAATCCCAGGAATAACACCTGAGACGCAATCTTAGGAACAGCTAAGATCCTGCGCAGGACCCTCAGGCTCCCAGGCCTCTGGTAGAGGACCCGAGCTTGAAGGAAACACAAGACTGCCCACAGAGAGGGCGAGTGGGTATTTTTTTTTTATTTTTTTTTTTATTGTAGTTATACAAATACACAGACAAATTTTCTAACCTTACTGCATACACACATTAATTACTATGTTTTGACACACAGTAGTATATGTGGAGTGTTGCAGGGTGAGTTTCATACAGCAGTCTCTGCAGCTGAATTCTGGCAGGGTTTGGCTTGGTGACTGCTACTGTTGGATGGGACAGTAATGGCCAGTAATGGCTGGTTACAGAGGACATACCTGCGGAATGAATCTGATTTACATGCCCTATCAAACAGAAGTAGGAGATACAGGGAAAGAAGGTATGAACATGATAAAAGATTTTTGGTTTTTTTGTGTTTTCTCCTTTTTGTCAAATCTCTTTTATACCAGTGATCAGCCAAAATGCTCATGCTGCACCATTTGATTGTATGACTATGTTTTCACACATTTCTGAATCTAACATTAAACTTCAGGAACCTGAAAACATTTAAATCCTTGGTCACGTTTTGTCTTTCCTCTGGGTATGACTGGGTATATATTTCAACTTCCTAACATCAGCCACTTAGGCTATGGTCACACTGCAGGCAAAAGTGTCTTTTGCATATATGTGACCCATTTCTATTTTTTTTTTTTAAATTACAGTCTGAACATCACAAATCCAATTTTTTTCGAATGAGACCCAGGCCACTTTCATATGTGGTCCTAGATCAGTGATCATTTCCAGCTATGTTGGTGATCTTAAATGACTTGGTTAAGAGAATAAAATTACAAAATCATAGCATTTTAAAGGAGACACTTCGTTTGTATCTTAAACAAATGTATTCTTATATTCCTCTATAGGGTAGTGCTACGTGTCTCTTTGTGTGGCGGTCTATGCAGTATTCAGTAAACTAATTGACCAGTGGCCCCACTACTAATTGAGCTAATGGTCACTATAGCTATAACAAAAGGCAAGAGGCAGAGCTTTCAGCTATCAAACTCCTCTCCTGTGGAACTATCTTCCAGTCTTGTTACGGGAGGCAGACACACTCTCTGATTTTAAGAGTAGGCTTAAAACCTTCCTTTTTGATAAAGCTTATAGTTAAGGCTGGCCTATTTAGCCCTTAGTTATGCTGCTATAGGCTTATGTTGCTGGAGGAACACTCCATGATGCACTGAGCTCTCTTCTCTCCCCCCTCTGACTCTGAATCCTTCTCTGCTCCTGTAAATGTCCATATCCTTACACTAACTTTACTTCTTCCCCGGAGTCCTTGTGCTTTACCATCCTGCAGGTTTTTCTAGGTCGCGGTGGGAGCTGCTGCTGTGGTCCTGCCTGATGCTTCCTGGCCAGATTAGGAAAGGAGATCCTGTGACTTGGATCCTAGGCAGGATTTCCAAGTGCAAATCGGGATCCACAGATCACAATGGCTTCTGGATCAATAGACTACACCTGCTTCTGGCTCACTACACTTCACATATCCCTGGATTTAAAGATTTTACATACTCTTGGACTCAGTTACTATATCAGCAACACTCAGATCTTGCTACATGGAGTACAATGACTCCTGGACCAACAGAGTACACCTGCGTCTTGATCACTAGACTTTCCATACATCCGGATTCATAGAATCCACAGACTCTGGGACTCATGGATGTTTTATTCATTCTAAGTAAACTGTTATTATCATGTTTTTTGTGTTCTGTAAAAGTGACATCTATTGCACGTCTGTCCGTTCTAGAAAGAAGGATCCCTCCTCTGTGGTTCTTCCTGAGGTTTCTTATTTTCCCTGTTTAGGGTTTTTTAAGTTTTTCCTCACACGGTTCGAGGGTCTAAGGGCAGAGGATGTCACATCTGTACAGTTTGTCAAAGCCCAGTGAGATAATGTGTAAATTGTGACTTTGGGCTATACTAATAAAATTTGATTTGATTTGATTTGATTTGATTTAAAAAGAGAAAACACAGCTCAAGAGCCTAAGTTAACTACAGCAGACAATGTACTGATAACATTTGGTGGCTACCCTGGTGATGTGCCATGCCCCGTGTTTTTGGTTTTGGCTTCAAATTATGGCTATATTTTACAAATTGCACTTTTAATTGCATAAAAATGAAATCATTGAAGCAAAAAAAAAAAAACAAAAAAAAACAACAACAACAAAAAACAAAACAAAACAAACAAACAAAACAACTACTACATAGCTTTTGTGGTGTATTCTATTACACTTTTAGATTAATGCAAAAGGGTAGCCAGAGAAAGCAATATCTTGAAGGGTGCATTCAAATTGTAATATTTGGTAATGTTTTTCATTATATGTCAGCTACCAAAAGCCTTCTCATTAACTAGTATCTGACATTTCGCTGGTGATCACTTCATGTTACATATTCTGAGCTCACTTTACATTTTCTTCATGCGCACAACAGAGTTAAACAGTTTTCTAAACCGTCTTTATTGCACCCAGTGTTTGTCATTCTATCTTTACAAGGTCCCTCAATGTTGCCAGATTCTGTGTGTTTTGTGAATTGCAATACACTTAAATTCCTGAGGACTATGGTGGAACAAAACTTGGAAAATAAAAAATTAAGAAATAAATAAACAAAACAATACATAAATGAATATGACATCAAATGCACCAGATAATATAAAAATAAGCTGTGGTATTTTTGACATTTATATTTTAAATTGTAAATGTGTATTTATTTATTCTTTTATTAGTTCCTCTTTATACCTCCATCTCCAAATAGCTATTAGGTGTGAGAGTCAATGTTTTTAGGGCAGATACTTATATTTAAATTTGAAACACGAATTATCCACAGTATTATATAAATACACATAAAAGGTTAACACACATATTTCTTTATTCATTGATTTTTATATATTTTCAGCTTTAAAGAACTACATATTGGAGCCACTTTTTCCAAATTTCTTAAGATGTGATCATCAAGGTTGACATTTCAACTAACAGTCCACAGCAGTGTCATCTGAAGGACTGATCATTTGGTTGTGTTATTAGCTCTGTGGAAGGAGGAAAAACACATTCCCTCACACTTCACTAAAGAAGTGCATAGCAAGGCTCATGAGAAAGGAGAAAATTAGTTCAGTGGCAGCACACCCTTTCATTTGCTTTATTTTAACTCGTTTTACACCTGAAGCTAAAAGGATGGCAGCTGTCTTCAAGAATAACACACTGTGCCATTTGCTACCACAGACTGTATTAATTAGCAAACAACTGCCTAAACGTGTTCTGGATCTGAGGGTTACACCAAAATGCTGACAAAGAACAGATAAGAGAATTGGTCCAGAAAGCTTCATAAATTTGAGTTCAGAAATGGGTGGTTCTATAAATATTACCTTCAATGTAAACAATTGGGGGGAAAAAAAACTGTTACTGGATCGGACGGAGAGGGACACACAGATTACAGATTCCTCATTATGCCTGATTTAGCTATTGTGGAGGATGTGGTGGCCAGGGGCCATTTTGGTAAGTGCACACCTGAGATTATAAAAGGATCAGGTGTGACTAATATGTCTTCACTCACTGGACATCATGCCTCTGAGCATTTTATATTTATGACAAGAGACAGAGAGCATGTGTGCATGTGTGTTATGTAATTTAATGGGGATGAAATGTTCCCACATGGAAAAATAAAGAAAACACATTTCATTAGAAAGCAAAATCAAAGTTTGGGTTTATTATTAGCAATATTATAATTTAGGGTTTATTTCTCAGTTTGAGAGCAGTTGCCAATATTTCTTCGTTGCTTTTTATGGCAAAAGAGTTAGGATTAGGTACTTCATTTCAACAAAACTGTAGTAATTTTGATGAAAACAAAATAAAAATGTTGGACTTGTTCATATAATTCATTCTAGCGAAAAAACAACACTTGGATCACTAACATGACGAAAACATGATGATGAAAACAAGTCAGGTAACCAACTTCTTTCAAAAACCTATGTTTAATGTGTTGCTGTTGATGTTGTTTTGAATAAACTCTAGCACCCAGTGATCAGGAATATTATCTCATTGGTCACTTGATGTAGTGATCTGCATCTTTCTGTGTTGTCCTGTGTCAGTCTCCTGTCTCTCCAGGCATTGATGGGATGGTTGATTGCAGCTGTTTCTGCTCATTAATCAGAGATTAGAACTTAAAGACATGGGCGAGAGCTTGCAATAATGCCAGTTAGCCACTTGGCAGTATATTGAGAACCTATAGCCTGTGCTGTCTGGTTCTTATCTGTTAAGCTCAATCTTTGATTGCTTCCATGAACTGTTTTGTAGCTACATGATAGCAGTAATGGTGATGGCAATTATTAGTCAAAACTCAAGTTACAATCAGCTGATTTAAGAAGATTCCTTACCTGACCTGAACACTATATCACATATAATATCTTTTTCCTCCTCTTAGCTCCCCTGTTGTCATCAGATTATATGCAACTTTAAAATCATGTTCTTACTGTAGATAAATCATGGTCATATTCAATCTGAGACATTAACAACTGCAAAAAATCAGTGCTAAAAGAGTGGCAGCCCCTGATGTGTTCTTTGCTGTCAGAATGTATGGCATTTTCTTCTTCGAGTTTCTAAAGACAAGCAAGGTAACACTCTGGTGGTCGTTCTGCAATTATAATGGTAAATGTTGAATGAGAGCTAAAAATTTGGTTTACATGACACCAGTTATAAATTATTAATTTGCATCCATTTAGTGCCGCTAAAGGTAATCGTTTCATGTACATTTTTATCAATAAGTATTTCTCAGTTCATTCAAAGTGCTGACTTTTACCAGTAAGGTACATTTTGTCATTGATAAACCTAACCTAAGTTTTGTCAAGAAATGCCAGACATACACTTAATATCATTTACAGTATGTTTATTGTTGAAATGCTCCATTAATAGTTAATGCACGGTAATAATAGTTAGGGACAGGGATTGAATACCGGCTCTATTATTTATTTTCAAAAACCTAAAAATGAAAAACATTAAAGCTTACTGATACTGTTATTGAGTCTTGTGCATCAAATTAAACCAAAATGTAGTAGTTTTGACTGTCTAAGGTTCAGAAAACTGTCCGGTATGGCTGCTGCTGTTGTGGGGCATCATTACCCTCCTTTATAGAAGCCATGGCAAGCACCCAACATTCGTAGCAAGTTCCATTAATTAAAACTAGTAACCCATTGTTGAAATCATCAGGGCAAGAGCTTTAGTTAGCTAAATAAAGTGCCATAAGGTTACAAATTTAATGTGTTCAGTCATTAAAAAAAAATGACCATTATGCTGAGTTACAGTAAATAAAGCATTATCATGATGTGTTAAATCTAATTGTGAGAAAAAAACCTGAAAAACCTGACACCTAAAAAAGGTTGACTGTTCAGAATCAGTCACTTGTTCAGCAATAAATGCAGTACTAGTTCTGTTACAAAAGGAATAGTTGTCTTGTCTTTCCAGCAAATAAAAGAAATGTATAGACATTGGTATGGTATTGGGATGATTGTGGGGTATTTTATTGATGTCTTAATTTTGGTATTAAGCAAACTTCCCACCTTTTTTAGCATTTATTTATTTATTTTCATCCATTTGTGCTTTTAACTACATAATCATCTGTACAGGACTTGTGAGTATTTTATGTATGTACTTATTTTATGTGCTAGATAAATAAATTGGTAAATAAGATGTAAATTTGAGCTGTTCATATGTCATTTTTGAGTCATTGTCTAATTTGACCTATTGACCATTTGAAAAAAAATGACCTATTCAGTCATTTAGGTGAATATGACGGGAGGCCATTACTCTAATAAGGATCCTTTTACCAGTTTTTCTCATTCTGGCCTCATTCAAGGCAGCCATGCTCCTCATTACACCACTGTCATCTAACTTGTTGTTCAGCATGTGTCTGCCGCTGCCTTGATGCTTTTTTAATGGCTTGCTTTTGAATTCAACCAAGAAACAAGGGGGGACACTAATCAAGGACATACCAGTTGGTCAAGAAGAAAAAGAGTAGAGAGGCTTTTTGGGCCAAAGGAAAAAGAAGGACAGGATAAATTAGGATACATTTCTCAGATAGTACCAGTTGAAATCACACAGTTACCTGTAGATCAAAGAGATGATTATGTTTCATGTATGTATGACAAAATGACCTACAATTGAATAAGAATATATCTTCCTTGAACAATATCATTTAGCATTAGTTAACTGGATCTCTTTGAAATTATGTAGGTCATGTGTCTGTTGTTGGGGTCAATCAGTGATTCCGGTCTTATGCTGAAGTTTTGCTTGTGTCTTATTCCCCATGTCCTGTCAAGTCTTGTCCCTCAGGTGTGTTTGATTATTCCCTCTCCCTAATGTGTCCCCCCTCTGTCCTATTGTCTACCTCTCCCTCGTGTATTTAACCCCCGTGTCCCCTTCCTCCTGTGCCAGATTGTCTTGTGTTCCTACCAAGCAGTCCAGCATATGTTCCGTGTAAGTCTCCTTGTGTCTGATCTGTATTCCGTGTTCCGATTACTGAGTTTGCCTTATCCTTATCCGTACTGTTGCATAGTTTGAATTCCTGGTTTGACCTTTATTATTAAAACGACTACTGATTTAGAAAGCTCCCTGTGTGACTCTGTACAATTGGCACCTCGGTTTCCCAAACCTAATAGGTCTTAGCTTGTGATTATTTGAGGAAGATTGAAAGACAGCTAGTGCAGTGCACATAGGAGGTGCACCCTGACTTGTGTTTAACGTGGCACTGTACTGGTACTGTATACTGCCTACTAAATTAATGGCTAAGTGATCCATTTGTTGTTTTTAGCCAAACATATCATACCACTTGGCATACTCTCCGACGACATTACCAAGGCAGCATCCTTTCATGGCTCGAGTGCCTTAAGCAATTAATCTGCACATGTTATGTCAGCCTCGTAAACTGTAACTTCATGACTAAGAATTTTACAGTGTTTCACAAAAAAATTATTTCTCGTAATGAAACAACTCACATATCTGTGCAAGTTTTTAATTTAATTTTGAGGACTCATCCCTGTATGGGATACTGTTAATTCTATTTGTAATATTTTAAGTGTTTACAATCAAAAAAATGAATCAATTAAATGTGAATGGTGAAATAATTTAAAGCAGTGTGTTCAACTGCTGCTAAATGTTGAAAGTTGCACAGAGCAGCAGGCAGGCTGGTACAGTGATGCTGCTAAAAAACTGATGCTTTTTACTAGGAAAGATATATCTTAGTGATGAATTTTTAAGAAACCTTTGAAGAAGACACTGACAATTTAGAAGTCGCCTCAGGTGAGTGGAGAAGACGAAGGAGATTGTGGTGGACTTCAGGAGAGTGCACACTCAACCCATATGGCAGAATAGACAAATAAAGGTGCTTTGAACTTTGAATTTTGATGGCGATTCCTAAACTCTGGGGATATTGCAGTTGCTAGATCAATCAGCTGAAACAGGTTGTTCAATAGTAGCTAAAAAAATGCCACATGTGGCATAGGCCATGTTTAAATGTGGTTTAAGTGGTCAGATCTCAAAAGTGTCCTCGATAAGACTATGTTATTCTGAGTCTCTTTCCTAGTTCATCAAACACTGAAACAATGGGTTTCCCAAGTCATTACAAAACTGATGCATTAACAAAAACATGTTGAGACAACAGTTTCTAGCCAACTATAGACCAATATCCAACCTTCCCTTTCTTTCAAAGATTCTAGAGAAAGCAGTAGCTAAACAGCTATGTGGCTTTCTTCAGGAAAATAGTCTACTTGAAGACTTCCAGTCAGGTTTTAGAAAACATCACAGCACTTCAGACCCTGCAACACTCTGAGACAGACAGTAGTTCACCCTAAGGACAAAACTCCCAGAAACAAACTTAACAATGTTTTGTATGCAGTGCAGAGAGGAGTGTGCAGATTTTTACAGGGAGACCAAACAACATCTCCACAAACGCATGGCTCAACACAGAAGAGCTAGCTCCTTCGGCCAGGACTCAGTGGTCCGCTTACATTTAGAGGAGAAGAGACACTGCTTTGAGGATGATAATGTGCATGTGTTAGACAGGGAGGATAGATGGTTTGAGAGAGCAGGAACAGCTATCACTTAACAGAGGAGGAGGCCTTAGATATCAGTTGTCTGCCACATATAATGCAGTTTTGAAATCCCTCCCCAGGAAACTTAGCCACCGTTCACACCTTGGCTCATGTGATACCACAAACTCACATGAAGAGTGGGGTGAATGACAACCCAACTAATGGGTGTGTGGATCTGACACACACAGATTGGGGGCGGGGCATTGCACCTTTTGCCCACTACCCTAAGTGAGATGGATCCTCCACAAGGTTAAATACTGGGGACTCCCTGCCAAACACAGCACATCAAAAATAATTAGAACTGAAGGAGCCTTTTGGATGACGGACAAAACATTTTCAGCGAACCACAAGAAGTCCAGTTGCCTTCAGCTGAAACACCAAGACTATCATGACCTGCATGACTGAGAATCTCCCATACACAATTTTTTATTGTTGACAAAACTGAAGTGATTGAGCTTGGACCTAAACAAATTAGCAAATCATTATCCAACAACATAGTTATTCTTGATGGCATGACCTTGGCCTCCAGCACCACTATTAAGAAACCTGGGTGTTATTTTTTCCAGGAGCTATCTCTCATGTAAAACAGATTTCAAGGACGGCATTCTTTCACCTCCGTAACATTGCTAAAATCTGGCACATCCTGTCTCAACAAGATGCAGAAAAACTAGTTCACGCATTTGTTACTTGGATTACTGTAATTCTTTATTTTCAGGTTGCCCTAATAAGATTTTAAAGACTCTTCAGTTAATCCAAAATGCAGCAGCGCATGTACTGAACTAATATCAGGCGATCATATTTCCCCCGTACTGGCTTCTCTGCACTGGCTCCCAGTTAAATCCAGAATAGAATTTAAAATCCTTGTCCTCACCTACAAAGCTATTCATGGTCAGGCACCATCTTATCTTAAAGAGCTCATAAAACCCTATCACCCACCCAGAACCTTATGCTCCCAAGATGCAGGGTTATTGGTGATCCCAAGAATTTCCAAAAGTAGAACGGGAGGCAAAGCTTTCAGCTATCAAGCACTTCTCCTGTGGAACTATCTTCCAGTCTTGGTACGGGAGGCAGACACACTCTCTGATTTTAAGAGTAGGCTTAAAACCTTCCTTTTTGATAAAGCTTATAGTTGGGGCTGGCCTATCTAGCCCTTAGTTATGCTGCTATAGGCTTATGTTGCTGGAGGAACATTCCATGATGCACTGAGCTCTCGACTCTGCACCCTCTGACTCAGACTCCATCTTTGCTCCTCTAAATGTCCATATTCTTACACTAATTTTACTTCTTCCCCAGAGTTTTTGTGCTTTATCATTGTGCAGGTCTTTCTAGGCCATGGTGGGAGCTGCTGCTGTAGCCTTGCCTGCGTACTGCTCAAAATAGGCCAGGAGATCCTGTGACTTGGATTCTAGTCTGGATTGCCCAGTCTAGGCCATGGATTACAATGACCTGCACCAACAAACTATACCCACACTATATCTGGATTTATAGATTCATATGAACTCAAACATTCTAAGTAAACTGTTATTGTAATGTTGTTGAGTTCTATACAAGTGACATCTATTGTACGTCTATCTGTCCTAGGAAGAAGGATCCCTCCTCTGTGGTTCTTTTGAAGTTTCTTATTTTCCCTGTTTAGTGTTTTTTAGGTTTTTCCTCACCCGGTTCGAGGGTCTAAGGGCAGAGGGTGTCACATCTGAACAGTTTGTCAAAGGCCAGTGAGATAATGTGTAAATTGTGATTTTGGACTATACAAATAAAATTTGATTTGATATAGAATTTGATTTGGTATGATTTGATTTGGTCAGCACAGTGGTTAACACTGTTGCCTCACAGCAAGAAGGTCCTGGGTTCGATTCCAAGTCAGGGCGTGTTCTCTCTGTGCCTGCATGGGTTCTCTCTGGTTACTCCGGCTTCCTCCCACAGTCCAAAAACATGCAAACTGGGGGTTAAGTTAACTGGTCACTCTAAATTGAACTGGTGACTTGTCCAGGGTGTACCATGCCTTCGCCCAATGATGCTGAGATAGGCTCCAGCCCCGCGACCTAACGGGATAAGTGGTAGAAAATGGATGGATGATTTGAATTTTCTTTTTAAAAATTTTACCTGAGGACAGGACGAATAATATATCATTTTGAAAAGAAAGCTGACAGGGAAGTAGTATTACCATTGTGACATATACTGACTTCATAATTACAAACTAAAGCACAAAAGGTGCACAGGTCACCACAACATTACATATAGTTGCTACATTGTTACAATTTAGATTATACAATTAAAATGTTTGACTTTGGTCTTAAGATATGCAAATCATGTTACTTGTTGCATGTTACTCAACATGCTGTCATATATGGTCACACACTTTTTAGATTGCCACCGAGCACTACGGTACAAGGTGCTCGATGCAATCAGCAATGCATAGTCATGTTTTGATTATATGACTTTGGAAGGAGGCCTGACAGGAAGGCATGAGCTTTATGGTTAAATGGTTAAATACTGTACTCAAGTTCTTGCTGGTTTGTTCAGTGTTACAAATTCCACTAATTCATCAGCAAACCTCCATCTCTATTACAGAGGGCAATATCTCAAAAAGCAAACAGTGTCTCCATCATTTCATTTGTGAGTGAAATAGTCTGAGCAGCAGTGATTCTCAGACCCAACCACCAGTCTTGTCTTTTTCCGCTCTGATTTCATTTCAGGCTCTGCTGGCTCTTGTCTCTCTGAGAGAAGAAGTGGTTTGGGAAAAAGCTGTCGGTTCTAGGCTAGCGTGATGCAAGAGGTAAGCAGGGGAATATGAGCTAATGAAGTCAGTCCTGAGTAGGAACAGGTGATTTTTTTTTTTTTTTTTTTTTACCTTAGTCATATTTCCCCTTGTTAATGTGATATGTTAGTCCTCTATAACTGTTCTCCTCTCACTGTCTCTTCATTTTGGTTTTCATGATCACTCAGTCTTCATCCAGTGACTCCCATATCCATTCATTCCCCTCATGGCTTGCTGCTTTCTTTTTCTCCCTCTTTCAATTCCACCAGCATTCCCTGTCATTCTGTACATGTGTCTTTCCATGTTGATATGGAAACTGAAAAGTGCCCAAAGTTCTTGTTTTTTGGAACCTATCCCAGTGTCATCAGATCAGGCGAAGGTAGGGTACACCTTAGATGAGTCGTCAGTTCATTACAGGGCCTAAAGTTTAGAATTAAAATAAAATTTAAATTTTTATTTTAACAAATTCGAAAGTGGGAAAAGAATTATGGTGACTTTAATGGTCTATATTGAGCCATTTCAAATTATCCAGGTCCTCCTGCTAAATATATAAGAAATGAGCCAAAATGGAGTCTGTTGTATTTGAAGGTTTTCCCTTGGAAGGTGAAATGTAGAACCTTCCTGTGTTTCAGTTTCAAGGTGAAACTAATGATTTTGATGTGCCAATCAGCCAGCAGAACCATTTCCGTTCTGCAAGCAATCTGTTTAGAAGGTCCCTGTCATTCAGTGGCACAATGGACACCACCTGCTTTTGCAGTAGTTCCTGATTACTCACTGAGAGGAAACTAGGGTGAGCAACCCAACCCTAGTCTCCCACTTCGCTTCAAAAGTGTTTGCAATGTAATCCCTCAATTAAAAAATGCTAGACAGTGTTGCTGGCTGTAGAGCAGCCACTAAAAAGTCTTGAATTAACCACCAACAACTCCATAAAAGGGAGACTGATCCACTGGTCCTGAGCTGGGAAAGTAGTTTGAGAATGCGTCTCAGCCGCCTTGCCAACAATTCTGGCAGTAGCAAGTTAAATCAGTGTAGTCATCATCCAAGGGGAAAACTGATGATAAAAAATATATTCTGTATGTACATCAAGCAATGAACAATACGAATGGGCACGCACTGGTCTAATTATATTTCAAGGAGACGAGAGAAGGGGGCGACAAATGTGTAACAGTATTTTCCAGCACTGGGCTAAGCTGACATATTGCATAAAAGTACAAGAGGCTGTGCATTTTGAAGACCAACTTTCAGAAAAGCATAATGATCAGCAACATCAGAACATAAATTAGCTTAAACAAGGAGAGTGGGGGTGAAGGAAGCTGCCATTCATCTGATGGAAGTGGTTTCTGTGTACTGTAGCTGCCACTCCATCCTATCCTGATTATCACGTTGAGGCAGCCTGGGCCCACTCACAGTTATTTAAGAAGCGACTCTCTCTGTGGAGAAAGGAACCATCAAGAAACAAATCACTGGTCAGTACAGAGACACATGAAATTGATAGTGGTTGATGGCCTTATGTTAGGAATCCTCGTAGTCGACTAAGCTCATCCTGTTCAGCTGGCTACAAATTTCAGTAGGCTCATCCGTGTTCATAATTAAAGGAGGAAAGTGCAGAGTAGAAGCCAAATCTATGTGAGATAAAACCCATCATTATCACCATTAAAACCTTTTAGTTTATAATTTCAAGTAACCCAGTAAGATATAATTTTTAGCTCAGTGTCCATGAAGTTTTATGACAAAATGAGGAACTAGCACACTGAGGTTCAGATGGTAGAGCGTTTGTCCAGTGATCGGAAGGTTCCTGTGTGATCTTAGACCCTGCAGTAACATTTAAAGTGTCCTTGAGAAAGACAATGAACCCCAAATTGCTCCTGATCAGTGTGTGTGAATGAGTGAATGCAAAAGTTGTAGTGTAAAACTGCTTTGGGTGGTCAAAATGAGTAGAAAAGCGATATATAAATACAGGTCATTTACCATATACTCCAGTCTTAACACTGTCTCCTTCCTCTTTTTCTCCACTTAATAAAACAGGTCCGGCTCAGATCAGCTAAATAAAAGCAAAGAATGTTAATCACTGTGAAATAGGCAACAAAATATGCTTAAAAAGTGCTGTTCACACAGAATCCAGTCAATTAGAGGACAACCTTACCGGGAGAACGCGCTTTCTACTTTAAGTCAGTGCATCAAGTCCATGCTCACATCTTTGCCCTCACCAAGTGCTGATAGAGGACTTAAGTGGTTAATTTAAAGCCTTGCTAAAATGTGAAAGGTCTAACCATCACTTTTAATATGAAAGACGCATACACATACATGTGTGCACAGAAACACACGCACACACACACACACACACACACACACACACACACACACACTAAGGCATCAGGAGACACAGCCATCCAAAAACAGTATGCGAATTATTAACTGAAGGTAGACGGCACACTAATCTGCCACAGACTCTTCATCATGTCAAGAAGGTTGAACTCCACAATTTATTTCTATCTCCCTGCTTGTTTTTGTCTATAAATAACATGCATATGTACACTTTGTCTTCAGCCTATCCCTCTTCTCTCTCTCTATTTTCCATCCGACTCTCCACTATTTGTCTTCTTTCTTCTCTTTCTTCCAAAGATGTTACATCAGTTTAATTACCTCCCTAACGGCCCAGTGGATGGTGACAAGGTGACCATGAGTTGCGTCTTGTCTCATATCAGAAGTTCATAGTGCTCCCTAAAAATGAGAAGCATCAGTAAGCCCAACGTGGCAAGATGCCAGTGTGCCATGATGGGAATAGCCACAGTGATAGGACACTGAGCTGTGAGAGTTATTTCATGTAGCCTTACTACATCAGTAATCAGTATGCATCCTTGCACACTGTGTTGCTGGTTGGAGTATTTGACCACATTTCTCATAAAACTGGTGACACTGTGTCCTTGTGTCTTTGTGTTTCTGGAAAACATGTCAGAAACTGGATCAAACTTGGATGATGTCACTAGAGATGTTCCAATACTGTATTTTTGTTTTGTTTTGAGGCCCGATCAAGAATAAATAAATAAATAAAATAGATAAATAAATAAAAAGAAGAACAGCCTCAGTAAGCTTTACAACAAATGGCATGCCAAAATACTAAAAGAAATCAACACGATGTCAATGTTCGCACACATACATATATATATGGCAGCTTTTCATTAGCCTGAGAAAATAGAAAAAAATATCTAGTCAGTGGTCATTTAGACATTCAGTATGGCTTGTTTAAAATTTCAAGGTATCATAACTTTTCATTA
>KV751382.1:807856-826919 GCA_001698575.1 Mola mola | reverse complement strand
GATTCTTTTAATATAATAAAATAAACTGAAGTTAAGTCAAGACATAACAAAATTAATATCTATTATGCCTAATGCTTTGATCCAGTGTTGTCACCGGAAAAAAGGAAAACAAGGCCTTGCACTACTTTCAGTTATGCAATTTATTTTAAGAGCCTGTTAATACAAATACATTAGGGCACTGTGTCCTCAAAGACAAAACAACTTCTGACAGGGAAATTATGGAAAAAAAAATGATTTCCAATAGTAAAGTAAGGTCATCTGTGTTTAATGTAGACATTTAGTACTATAGGAAATCTATTATGGGCATAATCACCTCACGTTAGTCAATCACGCTATGGGCTCAGCACTGTCCTTTGATAGCAGCAGATGAAGCGTCCCCAAAAACATAGACATCGATGCATCCAATCAAAGGTGGCAGGACGACAAGAGGTGGCCAGGCAGATTAACACTGGAAGAGTGATAAATGTTCTCCTTCCATCTTTGATCCATTTGATCAATTTCATCAAATTGGTTGCATCAATGAGACAGAACCACAACTCAGTGGAATATCAAATTACCACAAATTATTTACAGACCTCTTCATGGATGTTGATTAATTAGAAATTTGATGAGTAACAGCCTCTAATTGTCATGTGACCAAGGCTAGATTTGAAAAACAGAAGTTTATCGTTGGGCTATGAGAATTTGTATTTTCTCTTGGTCTGTAATAAATTAGTCTGTCACATGATTAGCACAATAGATAAGCGAAATGGATAATGCTGCCCATTTATCTTTCCAATCTGAGATAACAGCATTTAATGTGTGTGTGCGTGTGTGCGTTTCTGAGTGTGGAGGTTGGATATTTGAATTGCTTCATTCTGCTGTAGCAAATTAGAAAAAGAAAGTGTTAAATATTGTCAAAGTTACCAGATCGAGGTGACATACTTATATCTTTCTGCCTACATGCTATCATCCTTTTCACCAATATGTGGTATCAGGATGGCAACGAGGACAGGCACAATTCATGATGGCGTTGTTTTGATGATCCTGTCTGAAAAAGAGTAGTTATCATCTAGATGAAACTTGGAAAGCTCCTCTCTGAATGGTCCCTGGATCCCCCACTGCTCTACTCTCGTTCTCTGTTTATTTAAATTGATAGATTTTGTTGTTAGTCTCATGGATTTCATTTTAAAATTATCTGGTTCAGTCAATGTTGTTGACTTTTCATGTGATATACTGTTGCATTTGATTATACAGCATTTACTGTTAAGTTAAACAATTTTAAATCTGAATTAAATGTGAAGAAAGTGTACAAAGCTTATGCCTAAAAATATAAGCATATAAGCAAGTCACTCTAGTTTTTGTACTTTGGGTATATGGTATTTTTAATGATGGATGAAATTTACATACGCAATGTGAAAGATAACATCTGCTGTGACAAACCCTGAATCATGCTCCCTGCACTTCCACTAAACTGTTTAGCCTGTCAAATTATTGTTTTAAGGCCTCTATGCCTCATAGCCATGGCCCAAAGCTTTATATATCCTGTGAAGGCAATATCTCAGGGAATCTTTTCAAATTTAAGAAAAACATCCACATCAAACTTATGTTTGAACAGTCACCAGTGTCACATTTAATATTTTAAATTGAATTGTACTAATAATTGTACCTTTACAGGAGCCTACCTCAGCATCTTCGGGCGAAGGCGGGGTCACCCTGGACAAGTCGCCAGTTCATCGCAGGGCTGACATACAGAGACAAACAACCATCCACACTCACATTCACACCTATGGGCAATTTAGAGTGACCAATTAACCTAACCCCCAGTTTGCATGTTTTTGGAATGTGGGAGGAAGCTGGAGTACCCAGAGAGAACCAATGCAGGCACAGGGAGAACATGCAAACTCCACACAGAAATACCCTGACCCCAAATCGAACCCAGGACCTTCTTGATGTGAGGCGACAATGCTAACCACTATTTTAAAAATCTGTATAATCTTTAGGTGAACAGTCATCTGATATTGATATGCACGCATCAGTCTGACTTCAGTTCAGTTCAGTTCAGTTTGGTTCAGTTTATAGTCTTTCCTCTGCTTAAAACTTGATGTTATTGAGGCTATTCAAAGCTATCTTTCTCATTTCCCAGCATAATTTCTCTGTTTCTGCAGAATACTGTTCTATAGATACTACATAATAAAATGTCTTTCCATTGGTTATTTAGATACCCAATACTGACAGCTGCTAGGGAACAATTTGGACATTGTAAAAATTAAAATTGTTTGATTTATGTCTTTATGTTTATGTGTTTCATCGGAGAGCGGTGATATGGTAATCATTAGAACATTTCAAAATAATAATTAACAGGATATTAAAGATAAATCTATGACTGAAGATCATGAGTGGACATGACTACTTGATTGATATACAAAGCATAGAATTGGAGGCCATATTTCTAGATGAATTTATGGACTGCAAGCCAAAAAACACATGAACCTGTTTTTTTAGCAGCACTAATAAACAATTCTCAGCACCGACAAGGCAGACATGGAATGTTAGCAACTGTCTGACAAACATTGGAGGATTTAATAAAACTAAGTTTAAGCAGACAGTCATTCTTCAGGTGGACACAAAAACATGAATTATAATGTTGCTCTAAAACCACTGGATGTCTAAATAGGCAGATTAATTATTATTTTTATTTTCATGTTTAAATTACTGTCTATTTTTAGTAATCTGTTAAACAATTTAGACCTGTAGACCAGGCATTGGTCAGAGGCTGGAAAAAATAGACACAGATAGGAAGAAGACCAGGGCTAAAAACAACATGATGGGGGGCAGAAGATGGAGTATGGCATGTCAAGTTTACTGTTGCACACAAGCAAGGTGGATAAACCAATGTATAAACATGTATGGCCTCTAGCAGAGGAAGTAGCATACAATTTCTGAAAGAATGAATAAACACATATCAGTGCTTACTGTAGACATCAGCAGGTCCAGTTATTTGTGGCTGGCAGCCAGGGGACATCACTGCAGCTTGTTAGGAGACTATGGAGGATGGTAGCCAAAATTGAAATGGATAATATAGTAGAGGTTAGAAGTTTTTCATTCATTACCTGGCCATTACTGTGCCTCCATCCGAGGTAACTGAGCTGGAGCACAAGGCAGAGCCAAGAGACATTGCCTATGTAGCAGGGGCCAGACAATGTTACTGCATAGAGATAATTCTACAGGACTATAGAGGTTGGAATTAGTCAGATCCAAACATTCCTAACATTTCCACATGAGAAGTTACAGTATATGGCATAATCCAAAAGCAGACTTTTCAAAACTTCCTTTCATTAAGCTTTTTAAATTCATGTATTTATTTATTTTTTTATTATTTGCTGTTTTTTTACTTCTATTTTATTTTGATTATTTATTCTCACTGAGCCTTTTGGCCCAGATCTCTAATCAATCAACATGGCAAGATTGATGCTGTTGATACATTGGTCCAGCCACGGCTTTGTTGTGAGGCACAGACAGTGATTGTCTGATATTTGGTGTCTTTTGGTGGCCAGTTTCACAAAGTAATGTGCAGCATTCTTTTGCTTTTTTCAACCTGTCACAATAGTTTAAAGAATTGTAATCGGTAGTTCTGTCTGCGACAGTAGGGGGCATAGTGAATGTCTCAGTTTTTGCCTCAGAATGTCTAAGATAACAGATCTTTTTTTTGTTTGTTTTACATTTAAAGGACATGTGCATTGTTTTGCAGTTTGTTAAGTTTCTAACCTCCCTCCCTCCTTACCTCAATGTAATAAAGAAAAAAATGAATGAAAAAATATTATATTGTTCTTTTGTCTGAAAAACAATTAAGAAACATTTTCTAAGTTATAATTTGTATACTTTTGTGAAAAAAAATAATTCATTTGAATCATAATGTAAGTAAAGTATTGTGAATCAAATTTAATTGAGAATTATATGAATTATTGCATCCCTTGTCTCTGATGATATAGCTTCAGTGAGCACAGGTTTTGCAGGAGGAGCAGGTTTTGGTGCGTTAACAGCCCAGTCAAAAGGCTGAGGGCGAGGAATTGCCACCAGAAGTAGCAGCAGCACAGTTTCCAGGGTTAACAGCTGAGCAGGGCCAGATTGTTCAGAAGCAGTGGGGTAAGCGCTTGGGTTTTTTTGCTGAGTCAGACACAAATTTGCAGTTTAAAACCCATATCAACTATGAGTTACCAGTGTTTGACAGTGCGTTGTCTGTCAAGCACTATTACAAGCAAATGCAATCAAGCCGGCATGTGGAGGTAAAGCAGAGCTACTGCAGCAATGCATAATTAGGGAGGGCAGTAGTCTATATTCATCTACTTTGGTAATTCGGAGAAAAAGGACAACTCGTGTTGATTACAGGCAACTTAATGCAACAGTGCGAAAACATACATTTCCTCTTCCACACAATAAAGAGTCCTTTAATGCTCCCAGCAGAGCCAGGTGGTCAAGTGGCTACCATCAGGTTGTATTAATTGTGGGTTGAAGAAATTACACAGATGCTGTGCGATTTTTACAATGCGCAAAACACTTTTAGGTGGGTGATGGAGTGGTATTTTGGGGATTAGAGGTTCCAGTCCTTTCTCTTGTATTTGTACAGTTGTGGTACTTTCATTTACTTTGGAGCAGCACCTTGAATGGGTTAATTTCTTGTTGTTCCGCTTAGAGCACTTTCTTTGAGTCCAAAGTTGCTTGCTTTGGACCTATTATATCAGTTACATAGGTGGTCACAGACAGACAGAAATGATTTAGGCCATTGTGGAGTGGCATAGGCCGCAGAATTTGGATGAACTGATGTCCAGTCCAGTTCAGTGGTGTTTGCAAGTTTATATCAAAGGTGTTAAGAATTTCGTCAAATTGCCGGCAGCCCTCCATGCTCTGGCTGCCCATCTTACAGGGAAAGCTGGTGGAAAGTCATTCTCTATTCAGTTGTTTGGCTAAGTATGCGGTGCAGCCTGTTTGTTACTATCAAGCAGAAAAAAATGTTATGATGCCTTTTGTGGAGAAAACAAAGTCCAGAATCATGCTGTGTGCCACCTACCAAAAGAAGATAAGATAAGATTGTTCCTTTATTTGTTCCACCGTGGGGAAATTTAAATATTACAAAATAAAAATGATAAACAATTACTTTAAGTAGTTCCACTCTAAAGTAGTGTAATCACTGTTAATTTGTTAATCACTGATGTACGACATCAATGATTTTTATATTCATCACTACTGCATAGTCTTAATCATTTATTTGAATTGTGGACTTTTGACTTTTATGAAATTTTGACCAACACTCCCCTCATTACTGTGCATTCACAAAACTTCACTATGGAGAGTGCACTTTGTACACTCTATACAAAGAATGTACTTTGCACACTCTATACAGGGAGTGTACTTTGCACACTCTATACAGAGAGGCCAGATTGTACATAACACTATGATTTCTAGTATTTTAGCTTTTTCTTTATCCTTTCTTATACTGCATGTTGACTTATTTTGGTACTTTTTACCCTGCGCTGCTACTTTCACTTCTGTACTGCTATGTCAATACCTTTATTGATCCCCTCAATAAAGGTACATCTTATCTAATCTTATCTTATCTTTCTTCAAAGTGACAAGTAACACCTTGTCTCACTTTTTCCCAGTCTGTCTTTCATATTTGTCAGCTGGTCTGCATGTTCTCTGAAGAATGTGCATGCTTGGCTTTTATGGCAGAATCTTCAAAAATGCAATTAAAAATGATTAATACATATTGAAATCTGTAAAACCACTATCTTAGATATGGCAAACATATAGTATTACTGTGTCAAATGGGTATCTGTATAGGATTTTTAACATGCCATCATCTGGAAACCGGGAATCTAAATTTGTTGGCAAGCTCATATATTATCCCGAATGACTGGTATTGGTAAGTTTACTACAGAATACTCAACACATGTGATATACAGTTATTTCTACAAAAGGTTTGTGTTCTTAACAATTCCAGGTTCCGGGAGACAATTGCAATTCAGTTTTACCCAAACGGATTGACAGTATTATCAATGAAGTTTTTTTTTTACAAATCCCAATTTCTTACTAAGAGATGTGGCTTAGGATGTACAGTGGCCGTCGTCTGATCAGAGAGTAGACTGCTTGATGCTCAACCCCTGTAGCAGTCAGCCTGTCAAAGATTTCATAGGCAAGGTTCTGAATACAAAATTGCCCTGGAGAGCACAGACATGGATGAGTGTATCTACATGTGAATTCTCCTGTCAAGCAAGTTGCACATTGGATAATAGTCTCTGCCAGCAATGTATCAATTTATGTGAATTGGGGAATGTAATAAGTTTGTAAAGTGGAAAAAATACCACAGTCTGTTTTTAATGTACATTAAGACTGTGTGAGTATTATCAGTTGCATTCTTTAAGTATTGTTACTTCTACCAAGGAAGTTATTCTTTAATCATGTATCAATTCATATTTTTTAATACTTAATTCTCTTTTTTTTTTTAAATATTAAAACGTTGTTGTAGCATTCACGTGCAGAAATAGGATTCAGAACTCCACTTGCTTTTGACAAGTTCCTAGAACATTCCATCCACCTCCTTATCAATGTATATTTTCATTTTGGGAAAAAAAAATAAAGACAAAAGAAACTAATTATGCCATTTAAATTACAATTTCTCAAAACTGTACTAAATGTGCTTAACAAATCGTATACAGCATATGAAATGTCTTTGTGGGGTGACCTAGTAGACCAATATCATTTTATTATGCTTTGTCCACAGGAAGAACACTCTTAAGTGCATTTTATCATGTTTTATCTGCTCAAAAGGAACCGTGTTTGTCAACTGGAGGGACACATAGATGGCACTTCACCAAGTTTTTGACTGAAAGAGCATCCAAAGAGGGCAATTCAGTACATATTATCTAACACAGGGGAATCCAAAAGGGCATTTTTACTGCATTTTTTTTTTAATATATATCAGGGAACCAGGGTCAAAATAAATGATTAAAGGTCATATAAAATTAAAAACATTATCCATTAATTTGTATGATACATATTCTTAATGAATGTCAAAAGTCCTGTTAACCAATGTGGCTTAAATCTTTTGTTTAGTTCTGATTTATAGAACCTGGAAATGTATTGACCTTTAAAAATCAAAATCCAGATGTCTACACAGGAATTAACACCAAATAACTTGTCGTAAATGCATCATTCTTAACCTGAACAGACACCAGTTTTTCAAAGACTTTATTTGTGAAATTAATAAAGAATAGGAGCATATCTACATAAAAAGTTGAATACCTTATAAATATACCTTTAGGCTATCTATTTCTTTTTCTAACACCCAGGACAACACATTGACAAAAGAAACATGTTTATGCAGCTGTCGCTGCTGATTAGACACTCAGCATGCAACCAAATCAGTGATCCCGTCTATCTCCAAAATCATGATTTTGCAATAAAATCTGTGCTGGTGACATTGTGCATTTTATGGCTAACCAGAGTTTGCTTACTGTTCATGAGTGTATTATCTCAGGCACAAACCACCATTGAGGGCTTATTTGTGCTCTGTGTATCCATAAAACAGGGAGAAAGACAACTGCCCACCACCAAGCACCATATGCCCCATATCCAAGCTGCGTCTCTCCTTTCCAACCAAGAAAGCAGAAAAAACAGTGCCAGCTTTAGAGTGTGTTGACAAACTTAGACACTGTCAACAGACAAAAAAAGGATTAAAGTAACCGATGAGACTTTTTCCAGAAACTCAAGAAAAATGGTGAAATATTTATTGATATTTTACCTGTGATCTACTTTTATTAAAGGTAATGTGTGCCCTAATAATACATTGTAGTTTATAGCTTACATTGTAGCCATAAAGCAAAAAAGCAACCTGCCTCAAAGCCAATGCCAATAATAGACATTAACTCAGGATGAGCAGCAATTCAATTTAAATTCACATTTTAGTAAGATTTCATGAGACTTAATTTGGCTATCTTTACCCTTCTTTGAGGTGCAACAATCACAATATTTTCTCTTCGGTAGCACACATAATAGGGGACGCGGCATGCCTTATAGCTCAGCAAGTCAGTAACTGCACGCTAACTAACAGTCTGCCCAGCCAAAAGCTCTGTTACTTCAAGTCGCTTTGCCCTACAACAACTAGCATGTTGTTGGGCAGCGCGCTTTATTGATCCGTCGATCTCGGTGCTTGCGGGGCAGCCGTATCATCCTATGGCGGGATGTATTTTGCTGTCCTGTGGCAGTAAAGGATCAGCAAAGTTAACTCAACAAAGAAGCGTGGCCTTTGTGAGGCGAAGCTGGAAAAAGATGTGCTGGCAAAAGGCCTGTATTTCCCTATATCTCCATGACAACTATCAATAGTGGATCTCATCACAGCTATAGAGTCAGTGATTAAGATCAACAAGCTGACCTCCTCTGAAGCCGAACAGATCCCACTTAAGGTGTCAGCCACCCTCGCCAGTGCAAAAATACCTCCCTCCAAAATCACCATCAAAGAAAGGAGGGCGATTACTGCACTGAGCAAGGATCCAAGCATCACCATCCTTCCAGCTGACAAAGGGAGATGCACCCTCATCCTCAACACATCAGATTACCACACCAAAATAACCACACTGCTCAGGGACCATGAGACTTATGAGGTCTTAAAAAGGGACCCCACCAGCAGCTACAAGAAGAAAGTGATAGACTATCTATAGAAACTGGAAAAAAACCAACTCATTGACTGCCCTACCTATTACCGTCTGTACCGTGTAGAGGCCATTCCATGCATCTATGGTCTCCCGAAAATCCTCAAGGAAGGAGCGCCACTCAGACCCGTTGTCAGCAGCATCAATTCGGTGACCTACAACATCGCCAAACACCTCTCCGGTATCCTGTCCCCTCTTGTGGGGAACACACCACACCACATCCAAAGCTCCATAGATTTCACGAAGAAGGTACAGAACCTCACTCTGCCACTGGATGAAACCATGGTCTCCTTTGATGTCACTTCTCTTTTCACATGCATACCCACCAGTGAGGCAGTAGAGACTGTTGGAAAATATCTACAACAAAACAGCTCTCTACACACCAGAGCTAACTTCAACCCTGACCAAATTTGTGACCTTCTGCACCTTTGTCTTTTCATGACATACTTCAAGTACGATGAAGTTTTTTATAGACAGAAACATGGCTGTGCCATGGGTTCTCCAGTGTCTCCCATCGTGGCCAATCTCTACATGGAGGAAGTGGAGGAGAGGGGCTCTGAACTCCTTCACAGGAACAACTCCCAGCCACTGGTTCAGATATGTGAATGACACGTGTCAAAATAAAAACTCAAGAAGTGGAGGCTTTCACTCGACACATAAATGCAGTGGACAAGAACATCAAGTTTACCAGGGAGGATACGAAGGATAACAGTTTGCCCTTCCTGGATTGTGCGGTGTCTCTTGGTAAGGATGGTAACTTCAGACCAGTACCTCTTGTTTGACACCCACCATGCACTGGAGCACAAAGTGAACCACCGGAAGTGAACCTTTGTCAAATCGTCCAAAAGAAAAGAACCACCCGAGGTAGATAGTGAAAAACGGAAGAACGTTATCATCCCATATGTGGCAGGTCTATGGGCAAAATTCTGCAGAATCTTCCAAAAACACAAATTTGAGTTAACTTCAAACCGGGCCAGACCATAAGACAGAGACTGGTCCACCCCAAGGAAAAAACACCCAGGCCTAAACACAGTAATGTTGTGTATGCCGTTCAATGCATAGAGGAGTGCACTGACCTTTATATAGGGGAAACCAAACAGCCCCTTCACAGACGCATGGCACAACACAGGAGAGCCACCTCATTGCGACAGGACTCCGCTGTACATCTGCATCTTAAGGAGAAAGGTCACTCTTTTGAGGACTCCAATGTCCACGTTCTGGACAGAGAAGACAGATGGTTTGAAAGAGGAGTAAAAGAGGCCATCTATGTCCAGTCGGAGAAACTTTCTTTAAACAGAGGTGGTGGACTAAGACACCATTTGTCTGCAATATACAATGCTGTTTTGGGAGCCCCCCCCCAGGTGGTTTAACCC
The DNA here is from genome assembly GCA_001698575.1 of Mola mola. Taxonomy (NCBI): domain Eukaryota; kingdom Metazoa; phylum Chordata; class Actinopteri; order Tetraodontiformes; family Molidae; genus Mola; species Mola mola. The sequence goes on along the minus strand of KV751382.1, from coordinate 816,859 downwards.
TCATACACACCTGGGGCCATGGGATCCCAAGGTGTCACATGAAACCAGGGATGAGGGGCAAACACTCTCGGGTGATTCACACCTTGGCTCATGTGACCTTAACGATTCACATGATGCCTACCCAGAGGATCACCCCTGAGGCTTCTGGGTTACGCAGCATCCGAGGATCCAAAAAGACAAAGAAAAAAAAAAAAACAATGTTGCAAAAAACAGTCTTTTACTTGTCCAGCAAGCTCAGAACTGTGGCCTAGGACTAAGAATTCAAACGTTCGATTTGATTGCTCCCTATCGTAACAGCTGTGCGAAGCCGTGACTTCCAACAGTTCGTCAGAAGGGGGATACGGGGATTTGCGCAGCACAACGATGATTACAGTTTTAGTGACGTCATAGAGATTCCAGTCGCATGTCAGCCAATGGGAGGCAGGAGTTTGAATTTGTGTCGTAAATCACACCTACAGCAGGAGCAATTAACTGGACCATTGGATTTTGGGCGCGCATCCATAGTTCTCCGGCTCTGCTGGTTTGCAAGGTCCTTTGAGACATGTGGTAGAGGTTCAAACAAATTATATGAAAATAAATCCAATTGAATTGCTAAGAATCAAGCTCAAACCAACTGTGTGTTTAATAGTAAAACTATGTCACACTAGACCACATAACATTAGCAAGGTACAATCTAGTCACTGACTTTGGGGATTAAATACACATTAATTTTTACAGTATAACATTTCCCTGTTATCCTCTGATTTATTTATTCTTTTTTTTCTGTCAATGTTGTGTAAAATTATGCCATGTTAAATAAATGGTGACCTATCTTGAGTTAGTGTCAGTTCATTGCTACATTTAGATAAAATTATTCATTTTTTAGTATTCTCAGTTATTTATAGTTAGTTACCTTTTAACTTTCTAACTCTAACTTTCATGGCAATGACCAGTTTGATTTGATATTGCACAACTATAAGGTAGCAAGGTGTATAAGGAAATCCTGGTCAAGGGGCGTGGCAAGAATCCAGTTGGGCCCTTTGACAATGTCCCTAATGCTACCTATCATACCTCAGATGTGAGTGCAATCACACATAGGAGAGCCATACCAGCTCAGACACCACCCAGTTCAACAATCCCGTCAGGTGTTGGGGAACCAGGGTAACCTGATGATAATTGAAAATGAGATTAAAAAACAAATACATAAATAAAATACAGATTGACAGTAGAAGAAAACATGATAGTAACAGAGCCAGTACTTACAGTATATAAAACAGTGAGCTATAAAGCTAACTTGGTTTGAAGCTTCAGAGGGAAAACACAACTTTATGGACTAAACATAGAGATGTATGTATGTCGGACCCTTGCCCGACAGGCATGTTAAAGTTGGTCTGCCTGTTCCTTTGATAAGAGCCTGATTTTCTCAGATGGGTGAGTCAGCTGGAATTGGTTGTCAGAGTGACTTGGTGGTGACTACAGTGCTGAGCTGCTGAGGATTTGACTATTCAATTGATAAAGTCTACTTTTCTGCTATAGGACAGTGTAACAGAGTTAAAAATGCACCCTTATTATTTATTATATTTATGTTGTATTTGGTTTGTGAATTTTATCTTAGCCAAATAGCTGTATTTTCCTTTTACCTGTGGGAGGGCATGTTGCTGCACTCCACTTTGTTTTTGTTCCTCCTGAGCCCCGTAGTTTTCCAGTCTTCTGTAGCCCCTCCCTTCTTCCCCTCACAGTGATGTTCACAATGGCTAAGGGTAAGTTCTGCCGGGAAATCCCGCCATGTATTTTTGTTGTTTTCATTGTAAATGTGAGTTTTATCCATTGGAATGTGTGATGTAAATTGTTTGCAGAGACTGCTAATATACTTACCAGTTGTTTCCAGTAGTTTCTTACGTTTGAAACATAGTTTTATAAACTATTTTACGTTACGAATTTGGCACCACTCGGCTGCCCCATTTCAGAACTACGTGCAGAGACTGTGGTTTTCTTTTCTTTGTGTACTGAGTGTCGTTCTGTGTGTTTAGGTTATTTCAAATAAGAGACGGATGACGACAATTGATGTGTGTAAATTGTCGCCCGCAGGTATGTGATTTTATTTTTTCAAGTTTTAGCCGTAGCAAATACTGCGTGTTTTTATTTTTTTGACCACAAGGTGGCACTCTCTGTGTATTTAACGCACTGTCTTCCAAGGTTTTACATTTGTTCAGGACCAATAGGTTTGATTTTTGTCAGTTTTTTTTTAATATTATAGAGAAAAAAGGGTTTCTTATAATTGTGAAGTTTGCTACCTGTTTCCTGTATTTTAAGATACAGAGTGAATGAATAAGTCCCCTGACAGTGATGTTCACAATGGCTGGGTTATTTAAAATAAGAGACGGATGACGACAATTGATATGTGTAAATTGTCGCCCGCAGGTTTGAGTCAAAATAAATATTTGTGAGAATGCTACCAACTCCTCCTCCTTCTTCAACTGCCATCCCACATGGGTTACAACAGCATTCCTGTTTTAGTTAAAAAAGTAAACAAAGATATCATCATTCATCTTGATATTTCACTGTGGTCATACAAATTAATACAAATTCAGAGGATCCTATCAAGAATGCATTATCAAAAAATAATGTGCATCACAAATCAATCATGCACTCGGTCTCTCTCCTTTGCCATAGCATGAAGTTCTATGTACATGCAATTTGGAAAAAAAAATGCTCCCACAGCCAAAGATGCTGAGCCAAAGATGAATTAAATACTTTAACCAGTCTATACAGCCCCCTCAATGTCTTTTACACAGTTTTAACTTTATTTCTGTTGTTCCTGGCAACTAAGATTTTCAGGAAATCAACAATGATTGCTGTGACCTTTCCTCAAAATCATAGCAACTGTCCAAATCTAGAAAAGACATATTAGAATCAAATTTCAATACAATTGCCTGAGCAATCCAGGAAACCTGAAGATGAACACTGTCCTCTGACTTATGATAAGCTTTTATGTGCTAAACAGCCTTACGGCATTGAGACAAATTCTCCCTTGAATCTCACTGTGCATGTACAGAAAGCCCTGAGCCCTTTACCAGAGGCTAAAGAAAAGTGCCAGTGCAGGATGAGTCTTCTATGATGCACCTTTCTTGATGCAGTGTGTGGAAGAAAAGAAATGTCCTGAATGGTGGTTGGAAGCTATGTGCTCATGCTGATCCTTTCAGCTGTGTTAGGTAGCCTGTATGTAGCCTGTATAGAGCCTTGTACGGCTCTCTTCCAGTGATTTGCAGCTGTCATACCAGGGTGTACTGTCATACACCTTGTGAGAACAGATTCCACAGCACCTACAGAAACTTGTGAGGATAGCAGTGGACAGCCAGGCTTTTCTCAGACATTTAAGTGAAATGAGGGTGTTAGTGGGCCTTTTCGATGACAAATGCTGTATGCTCTGACAACTTTTTTTTTATCAATAAGTGACTCAGGAATTTGAGGCCGCTGTTCTTCCATTTTGTTGCTGTACCGATGTTTAAACTCTTTAAGCGTGTATACAATCCCTCATACAGTTTGTAATTAAGTCTGTGACCTCGTTTTCATACCTGTTATTTCTGCAAGGAGATCAGCAACATTTGTTTGTCTGTCTCTCTGTGACCTCTAAAAAGCCAAGCAAAGATTGTAATGGAAAAAAATGTAGGCGTAGGCCTTGAACCAAACAACAAGTGATTACATTTTGGTAATATTTTGTGCTCTAAATCTGCTCTCATGCTCTTTAAAATGTGATGCCAGCAGCACTTTGGGACAGGGTCATGTTTACCACACCTCTTTTTTTTTTTTACCAATACTCTGTAAGCATTTGTGAACTGAGGAGACCAACTGATAACATTTTGAAAGAAGAAAGTCTTCTCATTCTTGCTTGATTTAGGATTGCATTGATGCTGCTTCACAAATATGCATGTTACCCATGCCATGTGCACTAATACACTCCTATATCATCACAAATGCTGGCTTTTGAACTGTGTGCTAGATGGTCCCTCTCCTCTTTAGCTAAGCTAAGCTAAGTGTCATGATCCATGACTTGCCATCCATGATTTCTAAAAAGAATTTACATTTTTGCTCAACAGATCACAGGACAGTTTCCCACCTTGCCTTAGTCCATCTTAAATACGAACAGACCTAGAGAATGCATTGGCTTTTCTGGATCTGGCATATGCTTATTTGTTTATTTGTTTATAGATATCTTTGCATTTGTAGAATTACAGCTTGCATTTGTGGATGCATCGATAAACTGAGAATTGGATGGTTCCCTAGGCCATGAAGTGTTGTCCATTGCAGAACTGGGTTTTTGTTGTGTTTCAGTGCAGGACAGTATGAGGGCCTGAAGATCACGAACATCCAAACTTTTCTTTCGGCCTTGTTCCTCTATTTGCATGCATAGTCTGTCACACTGGGGTGAACCTCTCCCCATCTTCCCAGTCCTTCCCTCTTATTGGTATGATAGTGTAGGTTATGGTGGGGCATGGTAGGATAGGGTAAAATAGGACAGGGTAGGTTAAAGATTCCCACGACTAGTCTACATGGTGTGACGCTGAAAACCCGCTGATTCTTTTCCTATGGTAATTATATATATATATCTTTTAAAAAAAGGGCTTAAAATTAAACAACTGATGTGCTTTATTTAAGGAAGGAACAAGTGCTGGGACATCAACAGCGAACTTCAAAGTTTAGGGTTAAAATACCACCACCTTCTGCCTGAACACTTATGGCATGGTACCTGGAGGTTCATTTGTGCGCAGCATGGTTTTCTAATATGTACCCAAATTCTCTCTCTTGATCCCAGCATTTTGAAGATGAAGCACATTCATACAAAGTGAACACACTAAAATGTTTTAAAACACCGATGTTTCTCAGCCACTTAGGCCACTCAGGCCGTAAAAGAGCTGCAACTTCTAAAAAGGATGATTAAAACAATCTGAAACATTGTCTTCAGTTTTCTAAACCTTTCAATACTGAGCAGCTTTAACACAGTGACAATGTCAAAGAAGGCTTTTTTTTGGTTTGTTTTCTATACTTGATGTGTTTTTACAGGATGAAACTAGTTGTTTGTGAGCATCCTGACAGTCTCTTTCTAAAATACCTCAAACTGGGAGGTAAAGGTTTGACTCCTCATTATCGACTTTGCTCATATGCATTATTATCCATTCTCATAGTCATAATCACCAGATCCAGAGGGGATGCCATGTGCACTCAGTCTTTATACATAATACAGTATCACTTACTTACGCCTAACATTACCATTGGTCTCATCACATCATATTGCAAATAACTAAACATTTAATCAACATTAAAAGAAATGCCAAGGTCTACATTTTTTTTTTTTTGGTCTCTATCGTCTCTAAAAAAAGAATCAGAGGAAGAACCTTCAGTTATGCTCCTTTCTTGTGGAATCATCTTCCAGTCCAGTTCTGTGGGGCAAACTTCCTCTCTGCATGTAAGAGTAGGTGTAAAACTTGTGGCTTTGATACAGCTTATACTTAGGGCTAGGTCAGGCTGACTCTTAGTTCAGCTGCTAGGTTTAGATTGCTGAAGGAATTCCAGAGGGGTCACAAACCAGTGTAACTCTAGTGCTGGTCCCAAGCCTGGGTGAATGATGAGGGTTGTGTCAGGAAGGGCATTCGACATAAAAACAGAGCCAAATCAAATATGCAAATCACAAAAACGAATTTCGTACCGGATCAGTGGGGCCTGGGTGAACAACAATCGCCACCGGTGCTGTTGTCAAACAGGGTACTGGAAATTGGTTAGTTAGTTAGTATTGAATAGTTAAAGAACAAGAGAAGGGAAATGCATTGGTAGACAGAGAAAAAAGATGAAAGTCAAGAGTATAGGATTGAGAGTAGGAACTCTAAATGTTGGCACGATGACAGGAAGAGTAGAGCTTGCTGACATGATGCAGAGAAGAAAGGTAGATGTGTTGTGTGTGCGCAAGAGACCAGGTGGAAGGGTTGCAAGGCGAGAAGCATTGGGGCAGAGTTCAACCTGTACTATCATGGTGTGGATAGGAAGAGAAATGGAGTAGATGTGATCCTGAAGGAGGACTATGCAAAGAATGATGTAGAGTTGAAAAGAGTGTCGGACAGGGTCATGAGTGTGAAGCTGGAAATTGAAGGTGTGATGATGAATGTTGTGAATATGCCCCACAAGCTGGCTGTGAGATGGAATTCAAAGAGAAATTCTGGAGTTAGATGAAGTGTAAGAGTTTTCCCAGGGAGGAGAGAAGTAATTGGAGTGGACATCAATGGGCATGTTGGTGAAGGGAACAGAGGTGATGAGGACATGATAAGCAGGTTTGGTGTAAAGGAAAGGAACCTGGAAGGACAGATGGTGGTGGATTTTGCAAAAAGAATGGAAATGGCTGTGGTGAATAGCTACTTATTAAATGAATTCCCCTATGGCAATTAATAAAGTCATCTCTATCTCTATCTGTCTATCTATCCCTTCCAAAAGAGGGAAGAACACAGGTTGACATATAAGAGCAGAGGCAGGAACACACAGGTGGACTACATTTTGTGTAGGTGATGCGATCTGAAAGAGACTGGAGACTGCTAGGTTGTGTGAATTCCTGATATTGGCCTATCACAGATATATTGGTATGAGCTATATTTTATCATTTCCGGCCAATATCAAAAAATGTGGGTTTTAAAGAACTCATTCCAGAAAAAGATGATCTATAGGTGATTTATATTAAATTTCAAGTGAATTTACTGTGTCAGTGCACTGCTGTCATTTAAATCAGTAAAAGTTCATTGCTAATCTGTAAAACATTCTGCCTCTGTTTATCTTTATTACAAATATTTGATAACCTTATTTGAGGGACCATTGGGAAAAATTTGTGTGTATCAGCCAATATTGGATATCATAACTTTTTTTTACTCCCTGAAATCGGTATTGGCATTGGCTCACATCTGTCGGGGTCTTGCCTTACATTTCTTGCCATATTATAAAGCTTCCAACAGTGCTAGTTGCTGGCCAGCCTTCTTCATATTTGCGTGTAAAACTCTCTTAACACAAGTAATTCTGCTTATTTCATTTCTCCTTGCTTCTCCACCGGATCACTGCTTAACTTCCAGCCTGGCCTCTCAACTGCAAATTCACCTCCTCTGAGGATTAGGAACAAATCAATCTCACAGAAGATCACCTGGATTCTGTTTATTTTTCAATTAAATTTTCTTCCTTTTTTGGCTTTACCTAGCTTCTCTAGGAGTCGCCTCAGTGAATCATCGTCCTCCATCTTTCCCTGTCCTCTGCATCTTCTTCTGTCACAACAACTATCTGCATATCCTCTCTCACTACATCCATGAATGTCCTCTTTGGTCTTCCTCTCTGCCTAAAATCTCAATCTTGAGCAACCTTCTATCAATATAACATGACACTTTTCTCCACCCACTCCACCCTGCCTGTACTATTTATCTTTTGAAATAAAAGTGTTAAAACTTCCTCTGCCTTTTGGTTCCTAAAAAGATGAATTAAATGAAAATGTAAAAATATGTAAAGATTTGAAAAAAAGAAAAAAACAGGAATCAAATATATTTACCTTTCACATGATAATGATGCTTAGCGAAAGTTCAAGCAGGAAGATTGTCTTTCATTCACATCTGTCTCTCACCTTACTCTAATCAGCTGGCTGTGGAAGAATCCTTTTCATTCAACCAGAGATAGCCACAGTCACTACGCAAATGTGTAAATGTCCTGTATTTATATAGCTCTTTTCTAGTGATTTTGACTGCCCCAAGTGCTTTTACACAGGTTTTGCATTCACACACACATTCATACAGTGGTGGCAGTGACTACCTCGCAGGGGGCAATCAAACAGACTCATACACTGATGGCACAGCATCAGGAGCAATTTCAGGTTCAGTGTCTTGCTCAAGGACACTATGACATGTTAATTACAGGGTCTGGGATCGAACCAGGAACCTCCCAATCACTGGACGACTGCCCCATCAGCCTATCATATCACAGTAGCCAACCTTTAAATGCATTTTCATTAGTGTCTGTCGGATGTGATTGCAGGATTTTTTTAGCGTACCTCTTTCTCCCATCCTCCACCATGTTCCCAGAGACAGGTCGAGCTCGAAGGAACCAGCTTGTCCTCATCACCATCACCAGTGTCAAGACTCAAACTGAGTGTCTCCTGATTGAATCATATGTGTATTAGCAATATGATATAATGTAGGCATTTTTAAACCATATTTATTTTGAGTATTGTGACATTGTGAGACCCTTACTTTTTACTTCTGTTCCGAGTTGTTACGTGGTTATCACTCCAAACCTGGCCCTGCTGCACAGTTAGCTGTTTTTTTTTGTCCAAATGTACATGGTAAGTTTATTTATGTATACAGCACCATTCTAGTCTGGTCAGTATTTTACACGTCTGCATTCCAACATTCATACACTGATAATAGAAATTACCATGCATGGTGCCACCTCCTTGTCAGAAGTGTTAACCATTCTGTATGATCACACACTGAACAAAGGGCCACCAAGAACAATTAGGGTTTAGTATCTTGCTCAAGGAGACATATTGACTGCAGGGGCTTGGAATCAAACAACGACCTTCCAAATGGTGGAGGACTGCTCTACCTCCTGAGTAACAGATGGTTGCCGTTTTTTTTTAATGACATATTTTATATCATTGAGATCTATTGGATACCAAACGACAAATAAAATGTTCTGATACTGATTTCAATTGTACTAAGTAATTAATTATGATTATGAAAGTAACTAAGTAGATTACATTGTATCATGCAAAATGGACTACGATTAAAACCAAAGACTTGATCAGGAAAGTCAAAATAACCAAATATTATGCTTAATTACATTAATTTGACTATTTGTAATGTTACCCCTAACCATGGGGAGTACCAGGGATCCACTGAGCATTTGTCTCCTACATTTCTTCTTCTTTTCCTTTTATTCACTTGCGTACACCATCCTCACTGCATAGTACTATTTTGACATTTTTGCCTGCTGTCCTTGTCTTGGCATTAC
>KV751382.1:776003-797266 GCA_001698575.1 Mola mola | reverse complement strand
CATTTGCGAGAGTCAGACCCAGAGCCTCCAGCTCCCATTCGACATGCAACCTGTTTTGTGAGGGCTATAATCTGGGAGGATGAAAAAAAGGTTAAGGAATCTTTCCTAGCATTCCACCTAATAGATGAAATGTTCCTAAGGAGTTAAGGGGTCTAGTAAATAATTGAGCTCACACCTCTTTAATGTCTTGTCCCCCTGCCATTCGCAGAATAATCTTCCGTATAACGAAATGTTTTTTGGTGGCCTAACATGCAAAAGAGGTTGCTGAGTATGTGGCAGCATGTACAGTTTGTGCTCAGAACAAGTCCTCCAACAGGTCTCAAGCGGGTCTTTGTGACTGGTTTATCCTTTTCTGAAGGTAAAACAGTAGTATTAACTCTACTAGACCAATTTTCTAAAAAGGTAACTTATCCCTCTTCCCAAGTTGCCCTCTGCCAAGGAAAATGGTGGATGTGATGTTAAATAATGTTTCTTTTTTTTTTTTTTTGAACTTATTTTTTATTTGACAAATATACATACATACAAACTCAACAAACACACATAGAGGAGATGTATATTATATAGAAATTGAGTCCTTTAAAAGTCTTTTCTTTTTTCTTCCTTCCTCCCTCCCTTTCTTGTTGACTGTATCTCTGTAAATATCCATCACTACTCAATTATACATCGTGCCTCCGCTAGTCAGTCCTCATCTTTGATCCATTAGTCCTGGGCAACACTCAGTGATAATGAGTACTTTTCAAATGCAAAAAAATACAATACAAAGTATCTGTATCCTTCAAGTAAGAAAAATAATAATACAGAATACGAGACCCTTACAGGTGAGGTTAACAACAATACAAACAAGGAGGGACATTCACTCCTGTATTAAAAATAAAAAAGAAAAGAAAAAAAAAAAAAAAAAAAAGGGGTTGGAGTTTACTGGAATCCCGGCATTGCCTGTACTAGTAATGACCATCTTCTATCAAACAAGTCTGATTTCAACTGTAGTCTTGCTGTGATTCTTTCCATGATGAGCACATTTTTTACCCTGTCTCTCCATTGCGTTATGTTTGGAGGCTGTGGCTTCAACCAGGAAGCTGTTATTGTCTTTTTTGCTATCAGTAGCAGGATTCTCAGTAAATATTTAGAGTTCTTATCTGTCATACTGTCAGGCATTATGCAATCCCAGAATATATGGGTGGAGTCACCCACTACCCCACACTCCCTCCAGCATAAATTAGTCGTGTTGCTGTATTTCGATGTAATGAACGGAGTGTAAAAGTAACGCATTTTCACTTTCCAATCAAATTCCCTCCAAATTGGGCTGTTAGTTATTTTATGACCCTCTTTAAATGTTTCCTCCCATTCTTTTTCTGATATTATGATATTCGCTTCCAGCTCCCACTTTTCTTTGATATCCAAGTTGTTTTCCTTAGATTCTTGTTGTAGTGCTTTGTAGATTTTTGATATCACTCCTTTTTTTGACTTGTCCTCTGAGAATGACCATAACACCTCCTCTAATTTAGACGGTGTCTTACGGATGTTCTCCCATTCCTGGTGTTTCTGTAGATAATCTCTTAGCTGTAAGAACTTATAAAAGTCTTGAGCTGGTAAATTAAATTCCTTTTGAAGTTGTGTGAATGATTTCATTGTTTGTCCCTGAAACATTTGATCAATATATATTAGCCCCTTGTTAGCCCATCTGTTAAATCCTGCGTCCATGGTAGATGGTACAAAGTCTGGGTTCTTTGCGATCTTGGTAGCCCTTCCTATAGAATTTGACAGTTTCAACTTCTTTCGTACTGCTGACCAAATTTTCAATGTTCCCTTGACCCATTCATTGCCCATCTTGAGTCTCTTCCAAGTCCTCTCGTTTAAAAATGGAAGTGATTCTAAAGATATATTTTGACATGCATTTTGCTCCATCTCCACCCACACCGAATCTTTCTCTTTAGTGATCCACATAATTAAGGCTCTGAGTTGTGCTGCCCAATAATAGTTACTTAAATTAGGTAGGTTCAACCCTCCCTTCTCCTTTTTGCTAAGAAGCGTCTTATATTTAATTCTAGCTTTTTTATTTTGCCATAGGAATTTAGATATGATTTTGTCCAATTTTTTCAGAAAGGCTCCAGAAATCATAATAGGCAATGATTGGAACAAAAACAATAATCTTGGCAGTATGTTCATTCTTACTGCTTCTACTCTACCCACCAGGGTCAATGGTAAAATCTCCCACCTTGCCAAATCATTCTTTATCTCCGTTATCAGTTTCCCATAGTTAGCTTCAAATAGCTGTGCTGTATTAGGAGTGATAATTATACCCAGGTATCTAAACCCTTTTTCGGTCCATCTAAAGTGGACCTTTTCTTTAATTTCCAACGGGCAATCTCCTGAGAGCATCATAGCTATTGATTTGGCTTCATTTGTCAAGTATCCTGATATTTCACCATATTCTTTCAGGTTGTCTAATAGCGCCGGTATAGACGTGGAGGGCTCAGTTACATATGTTAATAAATCGTCCGCAAATAATGATGTTTTGTGTTCTATGCCTCCTTCATCTTTTATTCCTTTTATTTTTTTATTTTGTCTTATTGACTCAGCCAATGGTTTGATACTTGCAGCAAACAGCAGCGGACTCAGGCAATCTCCTTGCCTGACTCCTCTTTTGAGGTAGAAAAAGTCTGAGCAACAGCCATTGACTCTGATCCGTGATTTGGGATTTTTATAAACCATTTTTACCCAGTCTATAAACACTGAATGAAACCCAAAAACCTCCAATGTTTGATACAAAAAGTTCCACTTCACACGGTCAAATGCTTTTTGTGCATCTAGGCTAAGTAGCATGGTAGGTTGGAAGCTGTTTTTAGCACATGATATAAGATTTAATGTTCTCCTGATATTGTTGGCCCCCTGTCTCCCCGGGATAAACCCCATTTGATCTGGTTTGATTAATTTACTTATATGTTGTTTCATTCTCTGTGCTAGTATGTTTGTTAATATTTTTAAATCATTACAGAGCAAGCTGACAGGTCTATATCCTTCACATAGAGTCGGGTCTTTGCCCTCCTTATGTAGCACGGAAATTATGGCTTCTGACCAAGTACCTGGAGGGTTTCCTGTTGACAGGGCATAGTTAAAAACTTTACATAATAATGGTGTTGTCTCTTCTGCAAAACATTTATAGAATTCCCCCGGGAAGCCATCTGCACCTGGAGATTTGTTATTTTTAAGGGTTTTTATAGTGTTGGTTATTTCTTGTGATGAAATTGGTTTTATCATTTCAGATGCTTCTTCTGCTGTTAATACTGGTAAACTTAGTTTTTTAAAGAATTCTTGTGTTTTGGACTCGATGAGATCAGACTCTGAGTCGCTGTATAAGTTTTTATAATATTCTGCGAAGGCCTCTGCTATCTCTGTTGGCCTAGCCATGATTAAATTGGAACTGGGATGTCTTATTTTTGTAACTATTCTATTTGTTTGCGCTTTTCGCAGTTGGAAAGCCAGTAACCGGCTTGCCCTGTCGCCCATCTCATAATATTTTTGATTTATAAAGCGAAGGCCTCCTTCTGCTTTATATGTTAAAAGATCATCTAACTCACGCCTAGTTTTTTTTAACTCAACGAGAGTGGAGTTGTTGGATGTTCTTTTATTCCTTTAAATTTTTCTTTAGTTCTTGGACAACCTTTTCATCTGACAGGACTGACACATTGAGTCTCGAGTACTTAAAGAAGGATTCCCTGCCCAGCTCGAGAGATAGTATGACAGGGGCGTGGTCGCTTATAGTTATAGACTCTATGCTGCAGTTCCTGACTTTGTGTATCTGTTGTTTTGAAACACAAAAAAAGTCTATTCTCGAATAACTACCATGTGGGTTAGAATAGAAGGTAAAGTCCCTTCCTTTGGGATTATTATTTCTCCATGGATCGATAAGACCTAATTCTTTTATAACATTATTTAGTACTTTGGATTTTTTTGTATTTGGTCCCCTCTCTGATGGCAACCTATCTAATTTACCATTCTGTATGGTATTGAAATCCCCCCCCCATAATTATCATCCCTCGTCCGTTACTGGTATCTATATTAGCTATGTTTTTAAAAAAGGTTTCATTTTCCTCATTTGGGGCATAAATATTTAAAATTGAAATAGTCATATCTCCTATTGTGCCAACCACCATGATATATCTTCCCATATCATCTTTAATCACTTTCTCTGCAGAAAATGGTAGGGATTTATTAATTAGTATGGCCACCCCCCTTTTCTTGCCATATGAAACATGAAATACTTGGTTTACCCATTCCCTTTTCAGTTTTTTATGTTCATTCTCACTCAGGTGAGTTTCTTGTATTAGTGCAATTGCACATTGTAGTTTCTTTAGCTGGCTCAATATTTTCTTCCTCTTAATGGGGTGATTTAAACCGTGCACATTATAAGAAACAAGGTTCAACCTATTCATGACACTTTAAAATACCCGCCATCAATTCCGTTCCTCCTGTAAATCAAGACAACTGTGCAAAACTGTACACAGCGAAAAAAGAGTAAACAATACACATCTCCCTCAGAACTAATATACAGCAATAACATGACTCCCAAAAGTCCCATCAACAGAGAGATGTGACGAAGTCTCTCTGGAGAAATAGCACAGTGTGCACCTGCAACTTCCCAGCTGTAATTAAGTTGCTACTTGCTCAAATTGAGCTCCAGTCTCGCTCATTCAACCAATTTTGATATTATTCTGTAGTATTAAATCCTGTAACTAGCTCCTATTAAACTCTTCGAGCATTATGATAAACAGATATTGTCCGCATCAAACTTCAGGATTTACATTTATTTCCACCTTTAGTCCCAGGCTGTTGCCTAATCCTTACCACTGTGAACCTCAGAGTTCACTTAATGAGGGCTTGTAGGTCTGCCTCTGTGATGCGTGGCTGTCTCCTCTTCCCCTTCTGTCCTGACACAAATGGACAGATGGAGAGGCTGAATCAGGAGTTGGAGACTGGTCTTTGCTGCCTCGCCTCCATTTGTGTTGGTTGAAAATGCTGTTATAGGTTGAATATGCCCACAACACATTGCCCTTGTCCTCAACCGGCTTGTCTCCTTTCCAGTGTGTGTTTGGGTATGCACCTCCTTCTCTCTTTCCAGAGATGGAGACAGAGGTAAATGTACCTTCAGCTGCTGCTATGGTCCGATGCTGTTGCCGGATGTGGTCCAGAGCAAAGTCAACTCATCAGGTCATCAGCAGCTTATAAGAAGGCAGCAGATAGGAAGAGACAAGCAGCTCCTGTCTACCGCCCTGGTCAAAAAGTCTGGCATTCTAAAAAATATGCCCCTGCGAGCTGATTCACATAAACTCCAAGATTTATTGGTCCATTTGCTATCTCAATAATTATTAATCCCTCTGTTTTGATATTAAAATTACCTGGGTCCTCCCGAGTCCACCTATCGTTTCATGTGAGCGAGGTTGAGACTGTTAAGAAGAGCAGGAGGTACTTTCAGTGTTAGGTGTAAAAGTGTCTCTTTTTTAGGGTCGGTTTGTGTTTTGTTTTGAAGTTTTGTTGTGTCTTAATCCCCATATCCTGTCAAGTTTTCTTCCCTCCTGTGTGATTGCTTGCTTGTGATGTGTTCAGTGTTTAGTTGTCTTCCCTTCCTTGTGTATTTAAGCCATGTGTTCCTTTCCTCCTGTGCCAGATTGTCTTGTCAGTTTACTGTGAGCGTTCCAGCGATATATTCCTTGTGAGTTACATAGTGCATTATCTTGTTTGTGCCCACATGCGATGTCTCCTCATGGTGTATAAAATCACCTGAAAAGTCAATTTTTGAAAATAATTAGATTTTATACCATGTTAGTTTATAGTTGACTTTAAATTATAAAACACAACCTTATTTAAAGAATTGAACATTAAATTTACATGTAACAGTAAACGGGAGTCCAACTTTAGTTTACGGCTACAGTATAGCATATAGAAACGTCTGCTAATTATAACATAAGATATACTTTTCTACATCTCCTGATTGTCAGCAAATGCTGCACGCAGGATTTTTGGTAAAAAGTAAATATCTGAATTAACAGAAGGACAGAAGTAACGCCCTCCGATGGTGACGTTGGCTTTGGGAACTTTAGTTCTGCTTAGACCGGTCTGAATGCAGGCTGGTTCACTAGAAAACACCTCTTGCAAACCCAAGAACGGAACCAGAGCCAGAACGAGAACCATATTGGTGTGAATGTGCTATTAATGTCGAGCCTCAGGGTGTTGGACATGGGGTGAAACCCACCTTGCATGGTGAGGAGCTTCCTTGTCTTGATAACTTTAGCCTCTATCTCCTTCTTTGACCCAATTAGTATAGCAGTGGAGTATCTGATCACCACCAGGGCATAGGTGTTGATGGCTTGGATGTTGTTCTGACCATTCAGCTGATGTTTCTGGACCTGCCTTACTCTACGTAGGTATTTGGCTGTGGCTGATTTCCTTGAAGCCTTTTCATGAGGCCATTTGCCTGTAGGATCCCATTGTATTTGTAGCAGTCCTGAACATTGGCTATGTTGCCTTGGTACCCTTGCCTTGGTTCAAACCCTTCAGTTGTGATCGTCTTGCCTCTTTTTGAAATCATCCTTCTACACTTGTCTAGCCTGAATGACATTGGAATGTCATTGCTTTAGATTCTGGTGATGTTGATGTCTCGCTCACTCTTTGCATTATAGCTCATCCATATAGAGGAGGTGACTGATGGTTCTTCCATCTCTTAGTATTGTTCAAGTACTAAAAACATGGCTTTTGTATTTAAATCAAATTGAATTCTGTTTTAATTCATATAGAGAGAAAAAAAGGAACTAGATCTTATTAAAATGTACAATATTAATGTGAACTTTTTGATGCATAATTTGTTCCCTTATCATCTCTTTTCTGTTCTTTGTCTACCCAGACATGAAAAAATCCTGCCTTCCTTTGCCCTGTTAACTGTGTTCATTTTCAAGTTAATTACGGGCATTACAATTTGAATTAAACATATTATCTTAAATTGTGTCTCTTGAGTCTGACTTGCTTGGTTCTTCACAGATCTCACTTTAAGTAATCTGGCTTCCTCCAACAGCCCATAGACATGCAGGTTAAGTGATCTCAAGTTGCCCTGTGATGTGCCCTGATTCCTGATCAGGGTGCACTGTACCATGTCTGTCTTTTGTTGAGTCTCTCCCCAATGACTCTACAGGAAAAAAAAAAAAACAACAAAGAGTGGAAAACATGCATGAATATTTTCCAGTAACATAATATGATAAAAGAAATATGATAAAACCCACTGGAAGAAGGAAGAAAGCCAGTTGATTCAATCTCCTTCCAAGTAAGTAAGCAAGTAAGTATGTAAACATAGTGCAGACAGGAAAGTTGAAATAAGGAAGCATTAAAGAGCACTGAAGACTAGATCTGTGAAACGAAGTTGATGCCTTTTAAGTTCACTTCAAGCTGTTCCAGAGGAATGAGCTACTGTATTATTTGTGGATGTGCCTCAGGAGGTACAGCGACTAATCAGAGGTTACTCAACCCCAGTGTGCTTGTGCCACAAGTGTATGAATGTGCGTGTGAATGCTGGCTTGGGAACTGCCCCAAGCAACCAACCCAAAGTATCCGTTATTTGTTGACCAAGGAACCAAATTGTTCCTTTAAGATTTTTCGTTAAGGTGGTTAGGCCATCGATCCATTTTCTACCGCTTATCCTGTTAGGGGTCCCTTGGGGGCTGGAGCCTATCTCAGCATCTTGAGGCAAAGGCGGGGTACACCCTGGACAAGTCGTCAGCTCATCGCAGGGCTGACATATAGAGACAAACAACCATCCACCCTCACATTCACACCTACGGGCAATTTAGAGTGACCAATTAACCTAACCCCCAGTTTGCATGTTTTTGGACTGTGGGAGGAAGCCAGAGTACCCGAAGAGAACCCATGCAGGCACAGGGAGAACATGTCATTTAGATATTCTTCTTTAAATGGCTATGGTGAATTTTATGATAAATCACACTAACATGTGTTTCAGATGGTCCGACATCAAAGGTCTCAATGCGTAATACAATAACCTTAAAGAGGATCTTCTCATTGTTGAAAATTCGTAAGAAATTCATCGCGATAACAGACCATCAGTTTTGATACTGACCTTTTAGGGTATGGCAAGTGGGTGTTATCAAAACAGGACCCATCTAGGACTCTACATCCTAGTACTTTTGTTCCAACAAATAGAACACCAGACCTATCTAGACCGAACACATCATGTGACAGCATCATTGCCTTTTCTCACTGAAATGCTCTAAGTTTAATACCACACATCAGCAAGTAGCTTGTCAGAATTAACAATTAACAATGTATCAAATAACAAAAAAACAAAACAAAAAACAAATCATTTGTGAGGTAAGGAGGTGGGAAATTTTACAAATGGCAAAACAATTCAAATGTCCTTTTCTTTGCTATGAGAAAATAAAAACGTCATCTGTCTTAAAGCTGGGGTTTGTAACTTCTGGCATAAAGCATTGCACTGAACTGAGAAGCAACTCTGCTGCCCTTCCCCTCCCTTTTTCTGCTCTCTAGCATTGGCATTTTGATATGCTGGCAAGTGCCGCAGTCAAAACCTCTTGGAAATGACTGGAACTCGCATGTTACTGCTCGACAGTGTGAGAATTCCTTGAAGTGATGTCACAGTATGTGTATGCAGCTATACACTGAAATTGTCCACCTTTTCTTTTAATACAGATACATTTTGTGTTTATGTGGCATTTAACATTACAAGAGCATTGCACTTTACTTGTAACTAAAAAATAACTTACTAATTGATAAACAACCTTAAGATGAAACAAGAAATAAAAACAAAAGAAAAGAAAAAAAACATCCTCTCCACTTTAAGGTTTTAAAAAATATAATCATAGTCAACACAAGGACAGGAATTGAAAATCAAAAGTTTAATTTAATGACTACACAGAACCTAACACAGTCACAATGTTTCAGGGTGGCTTTTTAATCAAAGGATGAAAGAGGTACCAGTTTACTGCAAAGACTTTAAGCTTTCTATTAATCTTGATATTAATCTCAATAGCTAGATACAGTTGGAGAACTCTACAAGAGTAGAAAGTGAGCCAACAAGCCTCCACTTGGAGAATGATGTGCTCTTTTTCTCTGTCAGGCTGCTGTATATCGAGCCAAATATCCAAATATTTGGATATTATTTTCTGTAACATAATAAAAAAAAATTCTTACCTAGCTCGAACCAAGACATTCAAGGGGTTCTGTAAATGCCGTTAATGTATCCTAAAGATTACTGCAAGTCATCACAGTTACTTTGAATCAGCGGGAGTGGTTGTGTTTTCCCCTTTGATTAACCTTTGTACAGAGAGCAGGCTTATTGTTGCCTTTACTTCCATCTCTGCCATCATGTTCCTCAATGGAGTTTCGATGTAGTGTATCCCACCAAAGTCTAGCAACACTATTGAAGATGACATTATATTTGTACAAAGTCTTTCATTTTCCGTCCACCTACATTCATCAATACAGCAGGTATGGCATTTTTCTTCTTTGGTGGAGGATCCAGACTGTTTGCATCTCATGAATTATTTGCCAATAAGATTAAGTGTAACAAAATGATGCATATCTCTTTTGAGTTCCTTCTTCTCAAATAGCGTGGGCACAGAGTATTACACAGATTATAAGATCCTGAATTCCAGCAGAAAAGATCTTGGGCTTAGCACTATTTGGGGAAGGATGAGTGCAACAGAAACAGATAAAGTTAGAGAGAAAAACGAAAAAAAACAAAACAATTCTTTGTAGTGAGAAATGGAACAAGACGTGTTTCACCGAAGAAAAATGCAAATTGCTATCAGCGGGAACAAAATGTAATAAATGGTCTTGACAATTCACACCGAATGAGGACAAACAAAAAAAAAAAAGAAAAGAACCTTAGACATTATAATCCTTTAAAGCCCTGGAAGGCAGTTCATTGTTAGACAAATTGCAGATATTCCAATATAAGGTTACACAGTCAGCAGCTCATCTCCAAATTCACCCCTTTCCCACCCCCTTTTCCCACCTGGTCATTAGATTTGTAGCCCTGTACTCAGAGACAGCTGTTACTGTTTACTGTTTACTCCACTCCACTCCTGCTGCACTGGTTTAATAAAGAATCAACCCTCAATATGAAAAGTCTAAACCCAAAAATAAAAACCTGGGGATTACAGTACAAGGACAGTCAAATAAACAACAGGCTCTCTAATTCGTAAAGGATGAATGTGATTTTTACTTGGCCTTGTCTAGTCTGTTTACACACATTTTCAGTCTACATTCCAAGTGCTGTTGCCTGATTCATAGTTCATTGTATCCACAAGGTTCATGTGTCTATCTAATTACTTCACAGTTGTAAAAAAACATGGTTAAACATCCCCATTTTGTCCTGGTCCAGCAGCTCAATGTGTGGGAGATTCTCATTAAACTGACTCTGTTAAGCAACCATGAACCCAAGGTTACAGGAGCGCAGACAACTTACACCTATACTGTCTAATTTCTGACCCAAAAAAGAAAAAGTTACCAGGCCAACATTCTCATGTGATAGAATAGAAAACTTTCCTGGGTTTTTCTCTTTCTTATCTTGATTCTTTTCTTCGCCTCACAAAATATAAGGACATTTAGAGAAAAATATCTGAAATTTAGAATCTGCACAAAGAGTTGTCCATGTCAAAGAAAGACTGGTCTTCATTTTTATTTTGCTTAAAATTACTTTCGTTGACTGCTTGTTGGTCTTCTATACCATTACGGAAACTGATTGGCCTTTGTAAAAAGTTATTTAGTTATTTGCCAAAGATCTATATAACGTATTGGACATCTGTGGGTAATGAATGTGTTCTGAAATTGGGCTCAATGGCACACATCTGATGTTTATATACTAAAAATGTAATGATTCAATATGATTCCGCCGAACTTTGATTCCATTACGTGATTCATCCATTTGATTGAGATGTTAATAAATTGGCTACACACTATAACTTTAGGCTTCAATGGCTTTTTTCACACCACCAAATGGTTACTTGCCACTTCTGGTCATTTCAATGAGAAGCAGTGTAAGCTGCGGCGGCAGGACCAACATGTCAAAACAACAGTCTGAAAGGGTGAGGCGAAGCTATGGGGCAGAAACAGGAAGGGGAGAGGCATTAGAGATGCAAAGGAATCTCATAGTTCATTTTTGCAGCAGTTAGAAACTTGGTTATTAACTTTATAAGGTCCCTAATTTACATTTGAAAAGAGATTATGTAGTTTTACAAAGAAGACATGACAGAGATTACAGTATTTTGGCCGTTTTTTTAAGAACTGATTGATTTACTTGACATTAAACCAATTTCAGCTATAGAGATTACACTTGGAGAACTTCGAACATAGCAATAAATCCTGAAAATTCCTAGCAAACCAACTCAAACAGAACAAAGAAAAAGTAACAATAGCCTCATTAAAGGACTCCACTGGGAAAACAACCTGCGTCCCAGAAGAAATAAATAACACATTTAGGGATTTCTATAAAAAAAAATGTATTCACAGATTAACCCATCTAACTCTAGCATAGATGCATTCTTGAGCACGGATGACGTTCCAAAATTAAATAAGGAACAAATAACGGCTCTGGAGTCACCTAATCAATGGAGGAACTTCAGGAAGCCCTTAAACACATGCCCAACAGGAAAGCTCTAGGACCAGATGGGTTTCCTACAGAATTCTACAAATAATTCTGGGCAGAGTTCACTTATAAATGCAGATCAAAAAAATTATCTGCAAGGCGCTGTCTAGAAGACTTGAAAAAAATAACACCTCACAGTATACATCCTGATCAAACTGGGTTTATCAAGGGCCGACACTCCACTAACAACACACGCAGACTAATTAGTTTGATAGATTACTGTAACAGTCAGAACAGAGATGCTGTAATTTTCTCCTTAAATGCAGAAAAAACATTTGACAGGGTAGATTGGAAATTTCTCTTCACTACATAAAATTTGGGTTCGGGAATCATTTTCTAAGCTGGATATAATTATTATACAGTTAACCCAGTGCTTGTGTTAGAACAAATGATCAAACTTCTCCTAGCTTCCCTCTCCAAAGGGGCACCAGGCTAGGTTTTATTGAGCCACTTGCAGCTGCAATTCAGCAAAACAATAATATTAGAGGAATTAAAACAGCAAATGTGAACATAAGATAAGCCTTTATCTTGATGTATTACTTTTCCTTCAAAGTGCACACATTTTTTCTTTCAGAGACAATAATACTCATAAATAAATTCTCAATTATTTCAGACTACTCTATTAATTGGAACAAATCAACTGTTCTAGCAATATATTTGGAATTTCAGAGTACGTTAACTGCTCCGCTACAATCAGGGAACATTAATTACCTAGATATCAATATCCCCGCCAGGCTGTCTGACCTGACATGGCTAAATCATATTCCCCTAATAAAACAATAGAGGATGATCTCACTCGATGGAGGAGTCTACTATATCACTTATGGGAAGAGTAGCAACAGTAAAAATGATGGTCTTGCCAAAAACTAATTATATTTTCTCAATGGTCCCTACCCAACCTCCCCTGGCCTGGTTCAAATCATTAGACTCTAGCATCTCCAAATTTCTATGGTAAACTAAACCACCATGTAGAAGTAAAAACTAAAACTCTGCAATGTAAAAACTCTGCAAGAGATATATTTGATGTATATTTGCTCTTCCTGTCTGTCTTAATTTTTTGAACAAACTCAAAAGAAAATACTACAGTAAATTTAGCATTGTTCCTTGAACATGAGAGAGATCTGTTCAGTAAAATCATTAATCAATGGGCTTTATTTTTAGCTCAGCACTCAACTTGGGGGCATCACTCAATCAGCAGTGGATGGATAAACACACTAGCTAATGCTGCTTTGTTGTTATTGTTAATTAAATATTATTACATTTTTGGATGCCGCCATTCTGTAGCAGCATTACCCTGTCAACCCTGCAAAAAGTTCACAGAGCCACTGGCTCTATCACAATCCCTATTACAATGTTTGCTGTTCCTCAAGGACAACTCTGACTACAGCAGGATCACACTCGCAAAAATGCATAAATACAGCTCTACACAACTGTATTTTCAAGATAACATAATATGTGTTTTTACTATATAAAGCGCTGTATAAATAATACACTGAGTACACTTTTCAAAGAAGGGATTGAACAACTGATGATATTGTGAAATACCTTCTGTACATCACTTTGGACTCCATCTTTGCCTGGCACAGTGTGGCTCACGCTTAAAGTTTCTACTTTCCGACTAATAAAGTTGACATTTTCATGAGCGGACACCACATAAATGCATTGCGCTAATCTGCGCGCACATGAGCGTGTTGTTCTTGTGACAAGGTGTGGTCGGGCACATTATTGTGGCGCATTACTATCTTGGGGCAGGAAAAAAATGATTGACCCAACAAATCTTGTAGTGTTTTTCCTGTGATTATACAGAAATGGTGCATTATTGATATTAGACAAAGATGCACCCACATAGGCAATTTCCTAAGGGGCATAAACTTTTTTTGTTTTACACTAATGCACAAATTGTGACTTACATACATACTGCAGTAATATCACGTCTGCAGATATCATAGCAATATACAGTATTATAAACTTGGAAGAACTTAGGCAACTCTAAAGAAGAAACATATTTAAACTTTAAGCTTGGCTCCAAACAATTTTGTGAGTATGATCTTTTGGATGTGTGGAGGAATGCAACATTAGATACTGACAGGTCCTGTTCGCGTGTCAGGAGATTTAAATCATCAAAAAATTCAATCAGTGCACAACTCTCCATGGAGGGAAAATGTATCCTCTATGCTTTTGTGGGACTGCTGCTGGTAACGTCATTAATATTTTACTCATTTGTGATATTTAACTTTACCTTTCAAATGATAATTAGAAGAAAAAAAAGTTATATAGCAGCCCTCTTTCTCTTCGTCATTTAAAGATCGGTGCATTTCTTTATCCGCTCTAAATTGAAGATGGTAGGACAGTGAACGGGAAGACAGCAGGGGCATTTGGTCCAATGACTAAAAATCACTTACCTGTCCTTCCTTTAGATTTCACAATGACATTTTCCACAATTATAATTTTATGAATTATGCCATGCCAATTTCTTTAATAGTGGTGTGTTCAGTACCCTCTCCCCATTTAGAAGGGTCTTGAGATTTTTTTAATAAAAACAAGAATAATGTAAGCAATCTAACTTTAAACTTCTGTTCAATCCTCTCAATTTTCCTGACTGAGCAGAACAAGAAAAAACGGCCAACTCTGATTCATCTCAGTGTATTGATATCACACTGAAGCTGTTTGACATTCGTACAAAATACTACCTGATGTCAAGGGGATACACATATGAGTCATTGATCACAACTAAAATCCGTTTATTTCTGTAACAACATACTTTAAAACCACATTTATACAGAAAGTTTTTCATTTGTCCCAGTCCTTGAATCTGTTGTCTGTTGTGATTTCCAGATGCTTCTCCACGTAACTGTTTGTCCTGGTGTTTACTTGTCCATGCATTGGAATACCACTGATAAATTGTTTGCATTATTCTTTGTGCTGATTTCCTTGAACTTGTATCCAATTTAAGGTTAATCGCCTTCTTATTCTGTTCTTAGAAATAAATTTAAAGGACAAGCCAGAAAACATTTGCGTCTGATGCCAAGCCAGTGCATTAAAGATGTGAAAACATAAAACAAGTATGCCTCTGTAAGAGATTCAGTTTGCTGCAATAATATTTGACCTGAACATCATCATAGATTCACACATTGCAAGACACACTCCACTACCCACCTTCATAAATAAAGCATAGCCATTTCCAAACATTTACATAATATACCCAAAATAGCCTCCGCAAGTGAATTTACATATTGCAGCATACTAGTTGCATTATTAAAACCTCACGCCGTTCTTAGACCACATAAAACACTGTTCCTCCATGAAATTCTCTCTCCTGACCAACTTTCTTAATTCGCCACTAATTATTAAAGTGGCTGTTGGGGTTACAGCCCATGGGAAGCCTCAAGCTATTTTCCAATTAGTGTCACGTGAGCCAAAAATGAATTCTATACAGTGCACTCGGGGAAGAGAGTGAAAACAAGACAAGGGGAGGTTGAGGAGAGGGGGGATGGGAGAAGATAAGACTGTGCTTTAGTGAAGAGCACATTGCAAGGGCAGAGTGAGAGGGAAGAGGCAGACTACAAGAAGAACTGTGAAAGATGTCGAAACTGCTATCTTTCCTCTGGGGTGAGCTGATTAAACGATTGTAACAGCAATTTTGGCAAAACAACATCTGAAGCCGAGATAGACAGATAGGCAGTGGGCCATTGCCTGTGTAGAAGAATAGTAATTCATTATGGAGACCATTGGAAGGGAATGTGCACGACAGCTCTCCAGCTCAGCACTATCATTTAACTGCACCTTGCTTTGTACACCGAGGCTGCATATGAACCTCAACAGTGCTCCAACCAAGCCCCTATCAGCTTTTTTAAGATGTAAGTCCTCTTTAGTAAGCTCGCAGTCACAGCTCAAAGGTCTTGCAGCAATCTTCCAGCAGCTCCACACACCTGTACCAGTAAAACAAAGGAAAGCAAACTTTTTGTAATAGGAAAAATCTAAACAAAAACGTTTGACTCATTAGCATTGTTTTAAAAGCTGTGTAATAAGCAATGTAGAGTGTAGGTGGAGAAAAAATGGAGTTGAACAGGAGGTTCGGTGGAAAACCCCTGCTTTGCCTCTTTTGATCTAATCCTCACACCATGCATTAGTCAAGAGTTTTAGCCCTGCTGATGTTTGCAGAGAGTATGTGAACAAAGAAGCAATCTATCAAGAGTAAAGGTATTGCTGTATCCCCTAAGGGTAGCCATCTTCCCCCTACCCATCATGCCTCAGCGATAAACTATTCAATCACAGCCTGGTTTGCCGGCAACAGGCAGGTCCATCTCAGTGAATGTGTGGTCTACATGCTCTTTAAGAAAGAGTCACAGGTTTTAGTTTAGAGCTGCTTTTCCATCAGTCCTTTTTCTTCTTTTTCATTAGCCACATGTCAGGTCCCCAGCTTCTTCACTCACTCTCACTCTCCCACCTCCATTTCTCTCCTCCACTTGGCAACTGTTCCTTTACATCGCTTGCTAGTTCTTTCTTTGCCTCCTTCTAGGTATGAATTCACTTGTTCTCTTTTGATTTCTCCCAGTCTCTTCACTTCCTCAAGACTTGCGAGTAAAATTACAACAACTGGAGAAACACAACAGGCAGTATTAATATACACAATATTCTTTCTGTATTACAAGCTGCTGCTGTGAGTAACAAACTTCTAGTGACTTGAATATTAAATTTTTTTTTATATCATCCCCATGTCGATGGAAAGGCAAGTGAAAACATTTATGGAGCCTCATAACAAACCAGTGTTTAAGGATTCTCCTAAACAATAAAATAGGCTGACTTTTTTTTTTATGTAAACAAATGAAAAGTAAATAATTAAATAAAATGGCTGCATACAGCTTGTCTGGTGTTGGCAGCAGATCCTTTGGATCATGTGGGTTGAAGGGTTTAGCCTCCTGGATAAGGCTTTTTCTTTTTGCCCATATTGCAAACCCCCTTCAACATTTAATTAGTAGGAATGAGGAGTAGTGATTCACAGATTGCAGGAATGACAGTTTGACATGTAGAGATGTGATTCTCACCTGATTAAAATGTTGATTTAATACATCTGTGGAGGATTTTTACATGTTTAAATGTTAAAATTTAGGCAATCAGCATTGCTTTGCTGATGTCAAATATTAGAAAATATGAAAGAGACAATTACTTTTTTACATTACATTCTCTCCCTCTAGATGAAACAGATGATAAAATTTAATATACGTGTGTATAATTAAGTCCAAAATATTGGCAAATATATACAGTTTTGGCTAGTTGATTCCATGTGAATACCTTCTTGTTTCATTTCAGATATCAGATACAGATATCAGATATATTTGTTTCAAAGGGTTTCATTTCCTCTCAAATTCTCAGTTTTGCTTTATGGTTAAACAAAAAACTTTATTTGGATTTTAGGCACAAATCAGATTCCATACAATAAAAGATTATTATTGCAGCAAATCATATTTGATGACTTAATTGATAAATTGTTGTATCAACCATATTTCATATATCGCCCAAACGACATTATGATTTTTTTTGCCTGACAATACGAAACCCAAAGATCAATGAATCAAATTTTATTTTGATAGCCTACATTATATGCGGATTGAATCATTTTAGGATAAATTACAGTAGTACAGATTTCCCTTTCACTTATGACATGCTATAGCTTACACACTAAAACAATAAATCCTGTTTTGCCACCCCTAAATCACACATTTTAATGGCAGCTAAAAGCAAAGTAATTTGATTTTATACCCCAAATGTTTCTTTCCTTTAACAAACCTCCCCTCATTTGCATGAATTAGAGACTATGAATTTTGAAACCAGCACTGGCAAGCACAGCTGAACCCCTGATCTCAGCAGACAGCCTTTCTGTATTGTATGTGTACTTCATTACCCCCATTCTGTCATGTAGGCTTGGCTTTTTAAAATGGACATTTTATTACATACTGTTTTGTTTCCAGTTAGTTTTAAGCACATTCAATTTGACTCAGCTCTTTTTTCATCCTCTCTGGACTATGGCTTTTACATGTACGCTGTGAGGGACATGAATGTGAAGGAGCATAGTGAAGTACTGTGCTGTTGGGGCAGGCCTAAAGTGACGCCATCGCAGCTACATGACAGGAACACTTAATTACGGTTCATGACTGAGAAACAACAAACAGGAAGGACTGAGTTTCAAGTAATTTTTAGCTTTTATCTTTTTATTTAGTCTTCAATTCTACCGTTCATCTTCACTTTGATTTAATCCAACCCTTTTTATTATTGGTCCTCTGCTGATTCTGATATACACAGTAAGAGTCAGTTGAAATTAGATATGTGGAGATGGGACTGAGCTATTCGGTCTATGCATTTTTTGGTATACTTCACTATAGCCACTATGGCCTGAAATTTCATTTCTTTTTTTCTGCTTTGCTATATTAATCTGTTCCATAGATGTAATATCCTAATAACCTTTAAAAATGCATAAATGAATAGTACTGTTCAAAAGAAGGGCATTTATATTTTATCTGCTTCTCTGTCATAATGTTCCCCTTTTCAATTTGTAGCCTACTGGCCAGAAGGCTGTTGGTACAATAGAGTTCTGTTATAGTCCAATAAACAGTTCAATTTCTAAAGTCAATACAATCACAAAGTTAGTCTTCACAATGATCACAAGAGGGTCATTTATAGATGCATGCTGTAACTCTAATGTTTATATGGTCTTTGTTTTTCTTGTGGAACGTGCCTCTCAAATCTAAACTGTAGATGCTTAAGATTTGGAAGATGGTTCGCCCTTTACAATCCTCTGGGAACTTACAGCTTACCTCATTGTGCTTTGTAGAAATGATCCACAGTCAGTGGGTCATTTCCCTTTACACCACACTTCTGTACAAACATTTGTACATGTGTCTCTCTTGACTTCCAAACAAGCCGTTAAACGATTATCCCAGGGGTAAGGAGCTAAACTAAAAACTGTTAGTTTGCAGGCTATCTGTCCCACTTTCAACAGTTAAAAGACTTTTGGTTATAAAAGGGTGAGGTGGTGACCCTCTCCTATATGAAAGTCTTTAAGAGCCAACCTGACTGAACCTGACAGCTACTGCCAAAACTGAGATCCTGAACCAACAGAATAAAATGTGATTTGGGCAAATGGACTCAAAACAAAACATTAAGGTTACAAAGTGAACAACTTTGGGCTAGAAAAGCTCTGGTCAAAATCTGTTTTATTGATCTGTTCTTTTGTTAGGGCACCAGAGGTTGCATGCGGGTTTGTTGGTCAACCACTTTTCTGCAGACTGTCCATCCAGGTTTTTAAATTGTTAACAGACATGCTGCTGAAGTCCACAGACGATGTTGATTTTAGGGCTTTTATTATAGTGCCACATGTGACCCAATACATTGACTTGCAATCTGACAGAAATATTTAGATTCTATAATCCTACTGTCAAATGATTCCATCTTCAGCATTTCACATTTTCTGTTAATGTGTGTGATAATAATGGTTCCTGGATGATATATCCCAATTACTTGAATAAGTGATCAATTGTCAAAAGTGTTGAACACAATCAGCATTATCACTGTGATGTTAGCTTGCATTTTAGCTGAAAGCACTACAACAACAGTATCAGTGACAGCTCAGAAAAGCCATGTTTTTCAAGGAATCAAAAGGTTTTATTTGCTATTATACAAGACTGGATTGCGCAGTGAAATGGAAGTTTAAGTTCTTCTTCATGTAACATAGAAAACATTTTTGTCCCCTTTTCATGAGCAGGAACTAGCTTTTGGTCTCTTGTTCATGTACGTTTGTCTACCATTCTGGAAGAATATTCATTCATGTAACGACCACCACTCATGCATGTGTTCACCATTTTGGGATCACAACTCTGTTTCCTAAAAAATGTATTAAACTAATTTTCTACAGTTAAATTTGGAAAATGGCCAGATATTTATGTAAATGATTAGGGAAAATAAATAACAAAAAAAAAACAGTGGGTCTAATAGCCAAGTGTAATGTGATAGAGGTCCTTTGCAGTGATGAAACCACAGAGAATTAAAACTGCTGTACATCAATGAGTCATGACCAGCCAGTTTGAGGAGAAGGCAGAGGAAGATGATAAAAGGAAGTGGATTAGCACAAATGACAAATGTAGGAGGACCTATCAGCAGAATCATTTGGATTACAGTGATAACTGACCACTCAAGCCATAAATTCACACAGCACAATGCCTGATTTTCACTTTGTATCACCCAGGTCTTCAACTCACGTCGTTTAACAGCAACTTGACATCACAATCAAGTTGAGCTACGTGGAGATCACCTTTGAGCTTGCAAGAATTATAAGGTGGCTTTGAGAGTGAGCTTTTGATCTATCACTGGACCCTCATGAGTGTAAATCTCTTCTTGCATTTAATCCCCAAATACTATGTAATTGGGTTGCTGCATTTTAGCCCTTTTCAAAATGCATCTAATGTGTTGTCAAGTAATGTACATATTTCCCACTGATTGTTAATTGGTTAACAACGGTCAGGGAAGATTCCATCACACTGCCACTCCAGTTTGTCTCCAAGTGAGCTTGTAAGATGTTTTTTCAAAAGTTCTTGTCTCAGTTCATCAAAAGAAGGGGGACTCCTAACTGCAACTTTAGCTTCACAGAATTGATACTTTCGATCTTTTTTCAACATTGGTATGTTTCTCTTATAGTTTTGTTGTCAGAGTTTCACTCTTCTGTAACTGCTGGCTTGTGAAAGTGTGGATGCACTCAGCGTTGCAAAGCATGCTCTGAAAAAATGTTGCTATATCAGGATTCATATATCAATTGTTGACTCTCAGTTATGAAAATGGCAGGGTAAAGAAGCACAAAGCTAACTGCAAAACATCTATGATATATGGCAATTTGCAAATTCAACTTAAGCCCTTGTTGGGAATGTATACAAACTGCAGTCAAGCCTAGAGTATTCTCTCTGGGCAACGGCTGACTGAATTTGCCAATGTGAAACAGGGAGCATTCAGGGATGTATTGGGATCAGGTGGGCTCAACAGGGGGAGTAGGTTTTGTGTCGACCAGGATTAAAGGAATGAGTGTGTCCTGGATATTTCTTAATGTACTGTCAAATTATGTAAATCGCCACATATGAATGCCAAAGTTACCGTATTTGTCTGCCTGCTACATGTTAACTCCCTATAAGCTATGTGGAATGACCCCTATTTGTTTCCGAACCTCCATTTTTATTTTTATTTATTTTTTTTTTTTACCCATTCATGCTCCTTCCTTTGGCTAGCTCTTTCTTTCAAGTAGAGATCAGTGGTACACGACAACAGACTTTTACTGTTGCAGTGTTAACAAAATTTACAGTGAGAAAGACCACAGAGTGTTTTTACTGCATATGAATATGACAACCGGTCGTGGAACCGCCACCTTACCGTGGTGGAGGGGTTTGGGTGCCCTAATGATCCTAGGAGCTATGTTGTCGGGGGCTGTTTGCCCCTGGTAGGGTCCCCCAAGGCAAATTGGTCTTAGGTGAGGGGCCAGACAAAGTGCGGTTCGAAGACTTCTATAATGGTGAATAATAACAAGGACTTGTGTACCCTGCCCGGAGGGATACCAGGA
>KV751382.1:756083-766284 GCA_001698575.1 Mola mola | reverse complement strand
GAAATGTCAGGAAGAAACAGGAACATTCTTACATGCTATTTGGGAGTGTAAATTCATTAACCCATTCTGGAAAAAATTAATTGAATACATAGGGAAATGGGTGGGGTTAACAATACCTGTATCACCAAGATTGTGCCTACTGGGGGACCAAACAGAACTGCCTAATATATCAAAATATGACCTTGTAGTGATCAAATTACGGGTTGTTACAGCTGCCCGAATGATTCTCAGAGTCTGGAAAACTACATTCTCTCCAGATGTTAAAAAATGGATGGAATTAATGTTGGAGGTTGTATCATATGAACACATGTTAGCCAGAATCAATGATGATGTTGATAATTTCAAGAGGTCATGGGACCGCTTTCTCATTTGTAATACTGTTGTGACAATGTGATGACTTGACTGACTGCACTGATGGGAATGTAATTGTTGAATGTTTAGATTGGTTGTTTTAAATATGAGCATTTATCATTGGCTGTCTTGTAACTGAAAACAATACTGTCTGTTTATACATGTTTAAATAAATAAATACAAACTTTAATAACAAGAAATCCAAAGTCAACCATGCAGATGTGGTGTGAGAGCACAGAGCAAATCAGTTAGTGTAATGTAACTGACACCAATCCAAATCATCACTGACACGGACATACAGGAGTTAAGTGTGTACTTACTGTTTGGTCTTAGCCTTGCATGAACTGTTTTGATACGGAAGGGAGACAGGAAGCCTTGTGATCTCACACAAAACATATCGTTCAGTAATGTGTACCATCTGTTCACAGTTGGTTGTCATGCCCTGCATTGTCTGTTTTCTTACTACATCTGCGCTCACTCTCAACACAGACACACACACACACACACACACACACACACACACACACTGACACACAAACCTAGACACAGTCACACTAAATTTAGAATAGAATTTAAAATCCTTGTCTTCACCTACAAAGCTATTCATGGTCAGGCACCATCTTATCTTAAAGAGATCATAGTACCCTATCACCCATCCAGAACCTTAGGCTCCCAGGATGCAGGGTTATTGGTGATCCCAAGAATCTCCAAAAGTAGAATGGGAGGCAGAGCTTCCAGCTATCAAGCTTCTCTCCTGTGCAACTATTTTCCAGTCTTGGTACAGGAGGCAGACACACTCTCTGATTTTAAGAGTAGGCTTAAAACCTTCCTTTTTGATAAAGCTTATAGTTAGGGCTGGCCCTATCTAGCCCTTAGTTATGCTGCTAGGATTAGTTTGATTGGGGAACACTCCATGATGCACTGAGCTCTCTACTCTGCACCCTCTGACTCAGATTCCATCTCTGCACCTCTAAATGTCCATATCCTTACACTAATTTTACTTTTTCCCCCCAGAGTGTTTGTGCTTTATCATCCTGCAGGTCTTCTGAAGTCACTGTGGGAGCTGCTGCTGTGGTCCTACCTGATGCCTACAGCCCACATTAGGACAGGAGATCCTGTGACTTGGATCCTAGGCTGGATTTCCAAGTGCAAATTGGGATCCACAGATTACAAGGGCTTCTGGATCAATAGACTACCACCTGCTCCTGATTCACTACCCTTCACATATCCCTGGATTTATAGATCCCACATACACTTGGACTCATGGATGTTTTATATATTCTAAGTAAACTTATCATGTTGTGTTCTGTACAAGTGACATCTATTGCACGTTTGTCCATCCTAGGAAGAAGGACCCGTCTTCTGTGGTTCTTCCTGAGGTTTCTTATTTTCCCTGTTTAGGGTTTTTGAAGTTTTCCCTCACCCGGTTCGAGGGTCTAAGGGCAGAGGGTGTCACATCTATACAATTTGTCAAAGACCAGAGAAATGTGTAAATTGTGATTTTGGGCAATACAAATAAAATTTGATTTGATGTCAGACAGAGATTGCAAATAGCCCAACAGTCTCTGGGCCTCAGTGACATTTACTGCCAGCTATATGAAGTTGGCCGCTGGATTTTATGTCAAATTCACAAAGAAAACTTCCCTGCAAAATGTGTCATGTAAATACGTTTTTAAAACTATGCCGTTTTTTTTAATGTCGGAAATCTGCCTTAGCCTTGCATTTAAGGTTCGCCAATTGCCCACCTTTGTTAGTGTATACAGAACCAAGCACTGTGGCAAAAAGAGACTTTAGTGTGGGTGTTTACACAGTGAACTAGCGATGCGGAGTCAATAGTGCCGTGACTGGCATTACGTGTAACCTGACAATGTAAACCTGTACTGTGATGTACTAGTCACAGTGCAGGAAACGACCTCATTAAAACAATGAAAACAGCAATGACGACCAGGGCCAGAGCATCCATATAGATGAACTAGGCACCACTAGGCAGCACTGACGCGAGGGCGGTGAAATGTAGGTCAAATGAGAAAAATGTTAGAGCAGCAAGCTTGCTCATGTTGTAAAATATTTTAATTTAAAAAAAAAGGAAAAAATACATGTTTGACTTATTTTTAGTATTTTAAACAAATAGTTAAAAAAAAAATGTGTTTTTCAATCCCATTATTTTTTCAAATTAAGGGACATTTTGGCCCCAATTTAGCTCCATAGCATCACAGCCACCATCTAAACTAATATTCAGCTAAACATCAACTGTAGTTTTTCAGCAAAATGTAGGACCAATGTGCAGACAAAAAATACAGAACAAAATAAGAACGATCTAAAATGCCCCTCTCATTTTCTTTCCTCTTTCTTTCTTTCCTCACTCTTTTTTCAAAATCCTTTTCTTTGTTATTCTTTTTCATCTGACCCCTAAAAATGCCGAAATGACTTTTCCTGACTTACTCCATTGCGGTAGCAGCAACTACCTTTGTCAAGGAGGTTGTTGTTTTATAAGACCACCAAATTCTTTAATTTCTCTGCGTGATAAGTCATGTTTTCTTTTACATAACAGTATAATTGATTCACTATGACCATGGCACACAAAATTTCAAACAAAAAAAAAAACCCTTCAGTATTCAGAATGGGTGACAAAGTAACCAAACAACAGGTCATTTGGACTGAATATACATATGAAAGATGGTAATGTAAGTTTTGCGCCCTTAAAATTAACAGCTTTCTGTGACAAAGAGAAAGACTAAACTTTGATGCCCAAAGTTTGTGTGTACCTTTCAATTAGGGCACTCAGACACAAGAAGGATTTCCTGTACCATCTTGGATGTAATATGGGAAAGCATTGATGCGTTGGCCATCTGGTGACCAGGGAGCCTCTGCCTCCAGTGATCGTCAATGGCTCTCAAAGGCCCCAAATCTTCTCCTGCCTTCTTGTCCTTGCTTTCACTTTAGTTTTTCAGTCTTCTCCTCTGCCAGACCTCTGCCCGAGGTAAATATAACCTAAGCCTCCAGAGAACGGGCTGTCTTGTATAAAGGCTATCTCTTTCAAGCTAAATCGGCTTGCTTAGTTTTGGCCTGTTGCTGCTGCTAAAGGCCCGCTCAATTACATCTAGTCCAAACTATGGTAAAACCTTTGTATGTGTGTCTGTGTTTGTGGGAGTGGGAGTAGGGGGTGTGCTACCCAAAGATACACAATCAAACCCTGCTAAACAAAGTGTGCAGATGAAAGCCCTATCAGAGGTTAAAGAAGCTTGACTTCCTCAGGCAATGCTAGGGTTGTGCTGGTGCTATTACAGGAGCTCGTTAAAGTGCTCAGGTTAAATGGTCAGTACCTGCACCACACACTGCTATAGTTCACTAGGGAGTGTTTTTTAGGCAGCAAAGTACAGATCGAGGAGACTCAACATTCACAACAGCATTCATACTCTTTGTACAAATGTGACACCCTCTGCCCCTAGACCCCTAGAACTGGGTGAGGAAAAACTTAAAATCCCAAACAGGGAAAAATAAGAAACCTCAGGAAGAACCACAGAGGAAAGCTGAGGAAATTAAATAAATTATCAATTTGAGAATATGTCTGAAAAACTGAAGAATAACAAGTGTATGTTTTAGCCTGTGGATTCACTTTTCTCAAATATCTATCAGCTTCAACTCTTTAATAAAATAATTTATAACCTTTCTACACCTGTTACGTGACTGATCTGTACCTGAGGATCTATCCATGTTAGGGTATATTGTACCATTAAAATCTCCTGCAATTGTAAATTGTCCTACTCATGTTGAGAGGTTGGAGAGCAATTCTTCAAAAACTTTAGGATCATCTATGTTTCGCTCATGCAAATTCACCAAATTTAGGTTTCCTGATAATAGACTACCTTGGACTATTTAGTATCATCACATCTTATCCTTAATATTTCAACCAGAGAATGGTTGGTGTTATAAATAAGAGTCATAACTCCTCTGGAGGATGTGACTGATGCTGTAAATACACTACCCTGCCACCTCCTCTTATTTTTTTTTTTTTTTTACTGTCTTCATCTAAAAGATGAGCTTCCTGCAGAAAACAATTCTAAAGTCTTTTTCTTTTATCATATCCATGAACTGTTTAATTTTTCTAAACTGTTGTAGGCCCCTACAGCTCCAAGAAACAAAATTAAGAGTCACTTTACCTTTAGACATTTAAAACAAAAATATAGATTACCTTGTTTTACAAAATACACATAAAGGAGCATAACAAACCTGGATGCTAGAATACACATCCAACATCTTGAACATGAACATTTTCTCACACTTGTGTGAACCCCTCCCATTAAAGCTATCTGCAATTCCACACTGATTGAGAATCCGTCCGACCATTTCCAACTAACCAAAGAAAAACAAAGTCTCCACCTATACCTGCATTACAACATCTTACATTAATCGCGAACATCTGCTGTAGCCTTGTTCTGAAGCTAAGCTTCATAACAATTTAAATACTCTGTTAAAATGTTAAGTGGCACATTCTATAGGAGATTAATGTATTGAATTGTTCATTTGTATATTTAATCCATCTAACCTAGCCTACAGTGTAGAGTATGTAGTTTATGCGTAATAGTTCCACGTACACTGTATGTATGTTTTTCTTTTTGTTTTTTGTTTTTTTTGTTGTTTTTTTCCAGTAATGTAACATTCACATGTTTTAGTCTGGATCTCTGGTCCAGAGTTTCAAATATTAACACCGTCAGATACAAATAATTCACATTGCAGTAATTTGTACTTAGCTCCCACCAGCTTCCTCCAGGATCTTCATAACAAACTCTTGTGCTTCTGCTAGGGTTTTATAGTTGTAAGTCCTGCCTTTATGAGTAAGCAAGTCTCATAGGATGAGTAACTCCATGTCGGATCCCAAGGTTGCGCAGTTCCCTGTGTACCGGGTAAAAATGTTTCCTCAGTTGGTGCACACCTGCAGAACACCACTAGCCGGTCCCCATACCGGACTTCTTTGTTGGCTTGTACCACTATAGTGACTGCTTGCTTGTCCTTGTAGTTGAGAAACCTCAATAGTAATGTCCTCAGTACTGCCTTAGTTTCCCTTTTCAGCCCGATTCGGTGCACCATCTCCAAAATCACAAAGTGTTGTAGAGCTGTTACATCCAGTACTTCTGGGATACATTTCTTTTTAAAAAAGAGCACAGAGCCGGTCCTTTTGCCTCAGATTATTCAGACGCAATCTGATTTCCAAGTCCAGGAGTTTAATGTCCAAGAGTTTTATTCTTTGACTCAGGCTTTTGAATCTTTGCTTGAAAGCTTACTACCTCGTCTTCAGTGTTTTGATATTCATTACTCAGCATGTGTCACATGTTCCGTGCAATTGCTTATTACCTTTCTCATGTTTTCTATAGCCTTCACAAAATTATCAAATCTTGACAAATACTCAGTTTTCATGGAACTTATAACAGCCAATATTGTGTCTGCCTTCTCATCATGGAGTTCAGTCTCTACATTAGCCACTTCTGCTGCCATGCCTTCTTTAGCTTTCTGTGTTTCACCAAAGTCCGTTAATTTCCTTTTTTGTTTTTTTTGTTTTTTTTGTCGTTTTGCTCTCTACTTTGTTGACTTTACAAATCTCGGCATTATAATATAACAGCACTTGAGAATTTATTGCAGGTGGAAGCGTTTTAGTAGGATTTATTAATAGTTAACAGCAGAGCAGTGAGACCTACATCTTCTTAAATGGCTGCCATAATCTGAAGTCCAAACAGGTGTTTTTGGTCATTACACAGCTTTCCAGTCTTTGTTAGGCAATTTCTATTTTTACTTACAGCTACAGCATTATGCTAATTCATATATTAATGTGCTTAATACCAAAATCGACAGTATCCTGCAGGTAGATGAGTTTTGGATCACGCATTAGCCCCGTGGTACGAAGGGTTAACACATATGACAGACACAGCTGCAGGATAACATAAGGAATGCAATGTACTCCCATTGCAACAAGTCAAGGCCATAAGCCACAGATATGTTTTTCTAGTTTACTTGCACACTAGGCTTATTATGCCAGTTGAGACAGGGAGGATTCCTTCCACAGGGCATCGTCCTCCTCCATCGATTGGTTCGTATGCCAAGAGACTGACCAGTCTCTGCGCCAACGAAGGGAGAGCTACGTCTAAACCACAGCTCCTCCCCACCTTTTCTTGCCAATAGAATTACACACAGTGTTCTACTACAAACAGTATATATTTGTATGCTACAATTATTGTGCATCCTTTTTTGGGCGGTTGGTTGCAGAGTAACAGCACTCCGCTGACTGTGATATGCCAAACAATGAAGGTCCTGTACGTACTGCCATGTTTTGACGATTCAACTCTTACAATAAATGGGGAAACCTAGCATCGTTGTTTGTCCTCTCTCAAATCAACGAACACGCTAACGCACCCTTAATATTTTGAAATGTGTTGTTGCCATCTATTTTAAATAAAAAAGAGCTTGTGGAAGGCAGGGAAGGCAAATGAGAAGTTACCTCTGCAATGTTGGGGCTCAGCCTTAAAGATAGGGTGAGGAACTCTGACATTTGGGGTTAGTTCAGAGTTAAGACACTGCTCCTACCAGCTGAGGTTGTTGGGCCGTTTCGTTACAACGTGTCCTGGACGACTGTAGAGCCAACACCTCACTGGAGGGATCCCCAGGAAGAGCTGGGTCAATGGGTGCCTAAAATACCTGACTTAACTTGCTACCACTATGAACTTATGAGTGATAAACAGAAGATGAAGATAATGGATGAATATATTGATAATTCAATGAAGTTGATTTTTAGTATGTGACCAAAAAGATTCATAAACTTTCATATTATGTTTATTTTATCTATTTCTTTCACTGTGTTGTGATCGACTATTATTCTTTGTTCTGCCACAGCCACACAATGACGGTGTAAAATCTACTGCTACTTCTCTCACACTTAAGCGGTGTCTTGTATGGAACACAATGCTTACAGATATTACTTTTATTAGATACGAGAATATGATGTGCCATGTTACTGAAAGCTTTCTGGTAAAAAGTGAAGGTGATGTTACATGGAGAAAAAAAAAAATCTGTGTAGCGAAAATTGTAATGTGGATGTAAGATACAGAGCCCGGGGTTCAGCTCCTGTGTATAACCAAAACTTGCCCTACATATTACTGCTTAAAATACAAACAAAAAAAGTACTTAATTCATTGATTTTTACATTTAGCAGTCTTAGGTTTTAATCAGTTTTGCTTTCTAGAGATTAGGGAAGACTGTAATCTGCTGTAATCAAGCTCTTGATCAAGGGCCAGGAATAGAACCTTTTTAATTCCAGTCACAGCACACTAAGGCAGGACAAGGCAAAACTCTCTTGAGAGAGAGAGAGAAATTAAAAACATGGTTACCACAATGCCTGTTTTTCTGCCCTTGATTTTTACAATTGTCATCTGCTGCCCAAGGGAAAGACAAATGTACCACCAAGATGGATGGATGGATGAACATGGTTTAACACAAACTGATAATTTAAGTACAATGAAGGGCTCATTGAAGAGAGTAGGTGTTACTTTTTGCTTTGTTTTATTTTCCTGTGTTAAATCAACCATATCTTTGAGTTTCTTTTATTTTTATTATGTTAGTGTGTAAGTGTGGTCTACTTAAAAATATTTAGACTGTCAGAGTTTATCAAGCATGCTTTGTGTCAGACATTTCTCAGAATAAACGATGCAAAAACTTAAAAACAGAACTTTTAAAAGTTATTTCAATAAACAGACCCTTTGAATAGTGGTAATGGTCTATATCCTGTGTTGCTTCCATGAGTTTTTACAGTAGGTTTCTGAACATGGATGTTATCAAAGTAGCTACTAAAATACCATGAATTTATATTTACAAAACAAAAATTATACTTTAAATTTTCTCATTTGCGCAGAATCATGACATTACAAATTCACTTTGATTATATCTGGAAATTGCAAATAGCCAGATTTGTATCAAATGCTGATAAACAACAGTTTTCTCAGCTGCTATGCTATCATTCACACATCATACACACATCATACTTGACCAAAACACAGGGGTCAGAGTTGCAGGTGGCAGAGTTAAAGATTTTGAGATTCTCTTTGGGAGTGACGAGGATGGACAAGATTAGGAATAAGCACATCAGAGGGACAGCACTGTTCAAATGTTTTGGAGACAAGGTTTAACAATCCATTGAGGTGGTTTGGACATTTGCAGAGAAGGGGCAGTGAATATATTGGTAGAAGGAGGCTCAAGTTGGAGCTACTGGGCAGGAGGCAAAGAGGAAGACCAAGGAGGAGATTTATGGCATGTGATATGCAGATAGTTGGTGTGAGAGAAGAAGATGCAGAAGACAGGGAAAGATGGAGGAGGATGATTTGCTTTGGCAAATCCTAGAAAAGCTAGGTAAAGCTGAAAGACGAAGAAGAGGGTTTTTGGTATTTTTACTATGACCTTTGTTTTCTTTAAATTATCTTTTTGAGTTCTGAACATTTTTCTTAAAGTTCTTTTTTTTTTTTTTTTTTTTCACTGCATCTGTAATCAAGCCAGCTTCAGCAATAGGGGATCGGACCGCAAAGGCCCCTGCCTTTGATTGCCACCCGATCCACATAGCACCGGACCTCTATGGCTCCTGCGGTGGGTGGTGGGCCCACGTGAGGACGGACCCATGTCCGCCCTTTTTTTAGTCTCAAAAAAGGGCTGTCATGCTCAGCCTTTTTCGGGCTGAGCATGACAGGACCCCAAGGTGTCCTGTGTGGGGTGGTCCGGGGGTAGATGGTCTTTTGTTACGGGCCATTCGATCTCTGTATTGTTGGAGCCAGAGCTTCGTTCGCATTGCCGGCAGTAAGTCAAACCCGTTCCTAGTCAGGGTTGGTCTACCTTTTGTCACCGGTTCTGTTCATAATTTTTATGGACAGAATTTCTAGGCGCAGCCAGGCAGCGGAGGGAGTCACATTCGGTGGCCTCCGGGTTCCGTCTCTGCTATTTGCAGATGACATGGTCCTGTTCGCCTCATCGAACAGTGACCTCCAGCACGCACTGGGACGGTTTGCAGCCGAGTGTGAAGCAGCATGGGTGAGGATCAGCACCTCTAAATCTGAGGCCATGGTTCTCAGCCGTAAAAGGGTTGATTGCCCACTCTGGGTCGCGGGAGAGTCGCTTCCCCAAGTGGAGTTCAAGTATCTCGGGGTCTTGTTCACGAGTGAGGGGAAAATGGAGCGGGACATTGACAGACGGATTGGAGCAGCATCGGCAGTGATGCGGACGCTAAAGCGGTCTGTTGTGGTGAAGAGAGAGCTGAGCTAAAATGCAAAGCTTTCGATTTACAAGTCAATCTACGTCCCAACTCTCACCTATGGTCATGAGCTCTGGGTAGTGACCGAAAGTATGAGATCGCGAATACAAGCGGCTGAAATGAGCTTCCTTCGCAGGGTGGCTGGGCTCAGCCTTAGAGATAGAGGCTCAGAGTAGAGCCGCTGCTCCTTGTTGAGATGAGCGAGTTTAGGTGGTTCAGGCATCTGGTCAGGATGCCTCCTGGACGTCTCCCCGGGGAGGTGTTTCGGGCATACCCATCCGGGAGGAGACCCTGCGGCAGACCAAGGACACACTGGAGAGATTATATCTTTCGGCTGGCTTGGGAATGTCTTGGTGTCCCCCCCGAGGAGTTTGTGGAAGTGGCCGGGGAGAATAATGTCTGGATCTCCCTGCTCAAACTGTTGCCCCCGCAACCTGGACCCGGATAAGTGGCAGAAAACAAAACAAAACAAAACCAAATGAATCTGTAATCAAAACACAGAGCTAAATTGTTTTTGTGGATAAGAATGTGCAGTTCTTTTGTTTTGTTTGTTTGTTTGTTTGTTTGTTT
>KV751382.1:736737-754062 GCA_001698575.1 Mola mola | reverse complement strand
CGGACGCTAAAGCGGTCTGTTGTGGTGAAGAGAGAGCTGAGCTAAAATGCAAAGCTTTCGATTTACAAGTCAATCTACGTCCCAACTCTCACCTATGGTCATGAGCTCTGGGTAGTGACCGAAAGTATGAGATCGCGAATACAAGCGGCTGAAATGAGCTTCCTTCGCAGGGTGGCTGGGCTCAGCCTTAGAGATAGAGGCTCAGAGTAGAGCCGCTGCTCCTTGTTGAGATGAGCGAGTTTAGGTGGTTCAGGCATCTGGTCAGGATGCCTCCTGGACGTCTCCCCGGGGAGGTGTTTCGGGCATACCCATCCGGGAGGAGACCCTGCGGCAGACCAAGGACACACTGGAGAGATTATATCTTTCGGCTGGCTTGGGAATGTCTTGGTGTCCCCCCCGAGGAGTTTGTGGAAGTGGCCGGGGAGAATAATGTCTGGATCTCCCTGCTCAAACTGTTGCCCCCGCAACCTGGACCCGGATAAGTGGCAGAAAACAAAACAAAACAAAACCAAATGAATCTGTAATCAAAACACAGAGCTAAATTGTTTTTGTGGATAAGAATGTGCAGTTCTTTTGTTTTGTTTGTTTGTTTGTTTGTTTGTTTGTTTTTTTCAGGCTGGTTGTGATTTAGTTGAAGATTTACTTGCAAGTCCATTTTGCAGTCGCAGTGTAAGGCATCACATCATTATACCAACTTATAAATTAAGCTGAATTTACAACTCCAATGATCTAACTGGCAATTACTCATAATAACAGGCAGGGGATGATTAAACAGTACAAAGCTGCAATTTCTCCAAAAATACACTGAACCACTCCTAACAGATGACACACACATGATTTTGTAATGTGATCAGCAGTAAATATTCATATAGTCGCTGTAAATAGATGGCTAAATTAGAAATCATCCTGAAGAGCAATTTGTTGTAATGACAAGCTCCTTCAAAAGATCACAGCATGCCTGCTTTCCTCTGCATCTTGACATCCTTTTTTCACATCTCCGAGTCTTGACAGCGCTTTTTGCATGCCTTGTCACCTCAAATCTCTCTGCCACTACTATTTTCTAGCCCACCCCCCACCTTTTTAGAAAAGGTTTTAGAAAGAGACAATTAATGTTAGATTTCATCAGGCAGCCATTTCCTGGTTGTTCAGGTTGGGTCCTAAACTGAAGGCACCACAGCATTGTTTTTACTCCCTCCACTGTATCAAATACAGATTCTGGTGACACTGCGGATCCTTTGTGCAACTCAGTGATGTTAATTCCTGTTGATGGCCTTTTCCTTTCAGCTTCGTTGTAACCTGAATATGCCAATCAGAGTGTCTAACGAGTGGAAAATATGAACTTGCGAGCCCTATTTTTTTGCAATAAACATTTTCTTTCCTTCCTTCCACAAACTAGATGAAGATGCTTCCACTCATTGGAGCTGAAGAGAGGTTTAATGTGTGGGCAACTTTATGCTCTTAGTGCTGAGCTGTTTATTTATGAAATCTTGCCTGAGATATTGTGCTATAGAATTTTCTAGAACAACTCTGACGCTATAAAACTATTCAGTGTAATTAGAAGGAACAGAAGCTATTGATTTTCTGCAAGATTTGTTTACAATCTTGTGTGTAAAAGAGTTAAAGTAGTTGCATGGCAAAAGGCAAATGGCACTCATTAGAGTCCATGCTTCCTAGGTTCAGCATTCCCCTTATATTAGAATTTCTGGAACCCTTTTATTCAGATCTGCACAAAAAAATGTGTATTCCTCCTTGGCTTATTAGTTGTTGTCCCAACATGTTTTGTTAAAATCATTCCTGTAGTTTTTGTACAAATCTGCTAACAAGCAAACCCACAAACCAACCAACCAAAAGATATGCGGAAAATTAAACTTTCTTGGTAGCAGTAATAGCATAAATTAATCAAATGACCAGATATATTAGTCATTAATGAGTGTTAATTACTGGAATTATTGCAACTCAAAACATCACATCTCAGAAAGCAGCTTTGACTGCTTATAAACACCTGAAAATGTA
The DNA here is from genome assembly GCA_001698575.1 of Mola mola. NCBI lineage: Eukaryota > Metazoa > Chordata > Actinopteri > Tetraodontiformes > Molidae > Mola > Mola mola. Next base: position 752,049 of record KV751382.1, on the reverse strand, counting down.
GGCCTGTTGTAGTTAACGTTTTTGCCTAACTCTAATCAAAGTGTATGAAACATAATTTTCATTTTAAGAACCCAAGGGTCATTGTTTATGAGAGGGTACATGCCATTTTCAGTGTGAGTTTTTAAGGTTTCCATGAAGCTGTAGCTTCAGTGATGACTTACACTGAACCTCCCACCAGAGGGTTTTCAAAATGCCACCTTTCTCTCTGTCATGTCAGAAAACAAATACAAAAAAACAACTAAGAAAATAGTATTAATAAACAATCTGATGTTCGACATGCTAGCAAGCTAAATTATTAAACTAAAATAATAAATTAAAATTAGCCTATGAGCACATGAGATTTACCTGCTATGAAGTGGGTTTTTTTCTTATCCCACCATGTGGAATTAAATATAAACAGCTTCTAAACTGAACAGAAAAAAAAAAAACATGCAAAAAACATGTACATACCTATGGAAAATATTTTTGTCTTAAAAAAAAAAACTGGTTCACGTAAGATGCCAACCACATGCTAAACCCAATAATAAAATTGGACTAGTATACAAAACTCTGAATAATGCATGAGCCTGTGTTATTAAATGTTGTGTGCCGACTCTCCAATCAATTATCCCCAAAATATCAGCATGAGGCAACTCAAAGAGATATTACCAGCATCTTATGAACTCACCAAAACCTCAACTATTTCACTTTCTATGTAAAAATAATGACATTTTCTCTTTTTACTACACACTAATAATGGTAATACTCAATAACAATTGAAGACTGATCTGAGAAATTATTAGGAAATTAAAAGACTTGGAAACTAGCGTGTCAACAGTACTGCTTTAATGAGCTGCAAACTCTGAAAAAGTTTTCTTTAATTTTCCTTTTGGTTGATGGAGTCTGATGTAAATCCTGCTTGTGAAGCCTTTGCCAGGTTGAAATGAAAATTAAATCCCAGTATAGAAGAAGCTGCGATTCACTGAATTCAAGCTGGAAATATAGAACTGGAAATAAAGCTGATGTGAGTCAGAAAAGTTTATCAAAAACATTCAATTTTTTAGCATTAAAACAAATTGTGTGTTAGGTTTTAAGTTTTATATGAGGACCCCAGTGGCAGAGACAAAAGGTAGGCAGCCATGTCTCCAACAAAACTACAGGAAAGAAACAAAAGAGGAAAGGCGAGAAAAATGACAAAACAAAAAAAACCAAAAACATTACACAATGAGCTTAAAGATGACAAAGGGCACAAAGTTGAATTGCAGAGTGTATAATAATTGTGAGTTTGTTTTTATCCACAACGTTGCAGTTTTGTGTAAAGTAAAACTGAATTTATGAGGCAAAGTAAATGCACTGAACATACTAAATGTCAACCACCGAAAATAATTTGCTGACAAGCTTCTTACACCTCTCAATCGGAATCTTTGCTCATTCTTCACGTGCAATAGGCCTGTAGCTATGTTTGATGGCCTCTGTGCTGCACCTACCTTCTTTAAATCCCGCCAAATATTTTCGATCTGATGTAAATCTGATGATAGAGAAGGCCAATCCAGGATCTTTTTCTCAACCAAGCTTTGGTTGACTTGGAGGTATCCTTAGGATCATTGTCTTGCTGGAAATTCCAACGATCACCAAGGTATAATTTATCAGCAGAAGGCATCTAATTCTCTTTAAAATGGCCTGGTATTTCTGGGAATGCCAGGTACATGATCAAGGAACTACGGCAGGAATTGATTGCCAGTTCCTGCCGCAGAAAAACACATCATCAATGACCTTCATGCTTGACCATGGGGATTGTATTCTTCTGGTCATATGCCCAGCCTTTCGCACGCCAGACATACTGCTGGTCCATATGTCCAAACAGTTCCAGTTTAGTTTCATCAGTCCATAGAACTGTCTCCCAAAACTCTGTTGTCTTATCCAAATTAATCCTGGCATATTCTAGTCGACTTTTGATGTTCCTTGTGCTCAAGAGTGGAGCGCATCTTGGAGTCAGGCCATGAAGTCCTTGTTTATTCAGTGCACATCTTTTAGTTGTTACTAAAGCACTTGTACCAGCCTTCATCAGGTCACCCTGTAGGTGTCTTGCAGTCACACAGGGGTTTCTCTTAGTTGTCCTGACTAACTTGCTAAGGGCCCTTGATAAAATGTTGAGCTTTCTTCCATGGCCAGGCGGGTTTTCAGCAGTTCCATAAGTTTTAAACTTCCTTACACTGCTCCCACTGGTGTCTGCTGGAATGTTACATTTTTTTTCAAATCTTTTTACACCAAAGGCCCTTCAGGTGTGCTGAAATGATCTCCTCTCTCAGCTTTTGTGGATGCTTGTTTGTCTTTCCCATGATTGCAACTCACCTTGAATACTACAGACCCATTGCCCTAACGTCTGTGGCCATGAAATCCTTTGAGAGACTGGTGTTGAGCCACCTGAAGGACATCAGAGGCACCCTACTGGACCCCCTGCAGTTTGCTTACCGGGCAAACAGGTCGGTGGATGCTGCAGTCAACGCTGGACTGCAGTACATCCTGCATCACCTCGACTACCCAGGGTCATATTTGAGCGTCCTGTTTGTGGACTTCAGCTCGGCGTTCAACACCATTATCCCTGAAGTCCTTCACTGGAAGCTTGCCCAGCTCACAGTACCCGCATCCACCTGTCAGTGGATCACCAGCTTCCTGACTGACAGGAGGCAGCAGGTGAGGCTGGGGAGCATCACATCCAGCACCTAGACCATCAGCACTGGTGCCCCTCAGGGGTATGTCCTCGGCCTAATGCTCTTCTCCCTCTACAACAATGACCACACCTCAGGGGACCCTGTAGTATGAAGTATGCAGACAAAAGACCACATGCAGACCACAGTCATTGGTCTTCTCCAGGACAGTGAAGAGTCCGCATACAGACGGTAAGTAGAACAGCCAGCCCACTGGTGTAGTCAGAACCGGCTGGAGCTGAAACTGTGGAGATGATAGTGGACTTCAGTAGAAGCCTCCCGACACCACCTCTGCTCAGCATCCTCAACAACACAGTGTCTACTGTGGACACCTTCAGATTTCTGGGATCCACAATTTCTTGGGCCTGAAGTGGTCCTCCCACAATGTGTCCTGAAGAAGGCCCAGCAGAGATTATACTTCCTACAACAGCTCAGGAAGTTTAACCTGCCTCAGGAGCTGCTGGTTACCTTCTACGCTGCTATCATCCAGGCTGTTCTTTGCACTTCCATCACTGTCTGGCTTGGATTGGCCACCAAACAGGACAGGAACAGACTGCAATGGAGGTCTGCAGAGAGGATCATCGGGGCCAACCTGTACCGGTCCATGGTCAGGAAACTCGAAGGTAACATCTCTGCGGACCCCTCAAACCCCGCACACAAACTGTTTAAACTCATCTTCTCTGGTAGGCGTTACAGAGCACTGTATGCCAAGACCACAACAAAACAGAGACAGTTTCTTCCCCCAGGCTATCGCTCTGATGAAATCCTATCAGTCACAGAGCATCAGTTAAACTTCTTGCAATAACTCTCTACCTTATATTCATATTTGCGCATCTCTTCATTGTATTTACTGTTCGAAGCGAAGTTGAACCAGAGTCAAAGTCCTTGTTGGTATGCACTAACTTACCAAAAAATCTGATTTCTAATTCTGATACCTTCATGGGTGGTATTTATATATACATCATAGCTGAAGTAATTGAGAGTTCCTGAAGGCTTAATTATGTTTCAACTCCACTTTAAGCTATAAAAACTGTCAGAAAGCTTTAAAAACAACAATATTATATAGGGGTTGAATAATTATGAGATGACAATTAATAAATTGACCTCTGTGGATCTCATTTGAATGAAACCAAAATGCAAAGGAAAGAGTTAATATATCTATTTGGCAAAACAGCTAACAGTGCATCTGCTGGAAAGGCAAGTATGAGGTTGATGTGAGCCTTCTCATATAAGAGACAAGTAATTCACAGCAACAAGGTTCTGGGTTTTGATTCCCAGCTTGAGGGCATTTTCTGGGAGGAGTTCCAGGGTGTACCCCGCCTTCGCCCCAAGATGCTGAGATAGGCTCCAGCCCCCCCCGCGACCCCTAACGGGATAAGCGGTAGAAAATGAATGAATGAATGAATGAGTTTGCATATTGTGTCTTTGCCTGGTAGTCTTCCAAGTGCTCTCTTTTATTTCCCGAACTTGGCACTGAATAGTTTTCAAAATATACTTGATCATGTGACAATAAAGTACATTAAATAATGTTCTCAAAATTCTGTACGTATTGAATTTAGACATAAGTATGTCTTGCATAAATGTTTAATTTCTTCATTAAGGTCACGTGATGCCCAGTCCAAGACTGTGATATTAACCCCTATCTTCAAGACATTGCTAACATTAATTAATCTAAATATAATCTAAAATTTCCATAGAGTAAACATTCTCAAAGTCATTTAGAACACTATGTAAGAAGACATATTATATAAAGCAAGAAAGTATACATGTCATGGGAATGGTGGAACATAATGTGAATGACTCAAAAGACCAGACTCTGTTGAATTCTAAATCTCTCTAAGTTATTTTTATGCCACAATTCAACCAAGCTGTAACCATAAAGGTTATATGATGAGCATTACTTAATTTTTTTTGTTTCTTACATTTTGAAATCATAAAATGAAGTCTGAGTTTTTGCACGAAAAGCTTAAAATACATCAAATGCCCATACAAATATTGTTCTGTTCATCCTATTAAATCACAATATTGAGGGCAATTCTAAGGAGACAGAGTGTAACTTTGGCATTTAGCTTGGAAAAATACAATACATAATTTGTAAACTCACAATTTACATCATAAGTCTAAGGCAGCATTTTTTGAATAGAAACGTAAAGGCATTACTTATCATCAGTGGGCATTGAAAGCAGTACACAGTGCATGTTATTTACCCAACCCTGGTCCATGTTGACCAGAGTAATTTTTTGATTAGCCCTTTTTTTGATAGGTCCCAAAGCCTGAATGTAAATAGAAGCCCTGAGATCTTCCAGAGCGCTAATCTGTCTGGGCTAGAGGTTCCTGCAACTGATAGGGATCTTCCTTAACTAGAGGGGAAAAGCAGTGGCCATCAAAGTGGCCTCAAAATTGCTCTCCATGGTCAAACTGATTGACTGAGATTGTCAAAGTCTCTGATTCAAATCCAATTGCACTGGAAGGAGAATAGACTTCATTTTTCATCAGAGCTCAACAAATTAACCCCTTCCATCTCACACAGACTTTGTCCTCTAATGGACTATATAGGTACAGTGGATGACCACCCTGCCACGGACATCACAGACATAACACATTGCACTTGGCCAGGGTAGGGGTACATCTCCAGTGGGCAAGCTTTGCCAATTGCCGAAGACATAAAGAATGATAGTTGTTTGATGACCTTATATATCTGGTAGGCCTGGCTACATTCATGCAAATGTTTGGTGCATGGGGAAATCATCAGCAAATATATGCTGATATATATTAAAAACAAAAAACAAAATTAGCGGGGCTCATCATACTTTACATAAACATAATAATACTGAGGAACTTACTCACAACCTCTGATATAGGGCATTGATGTATGTGCGTCTGACAAGGTGTACCAGGCAACCATAAAGCTTTAACCCGGTTCATACAAAAAACAAGCCGACAAGCATAGCTAAAACAAAAGGGAGAGACTGATTACATATAATAGACATATAATTAAGTTCGAAAAAATTTGAACAATGTGTGAATTATTGTTAACGTACCATGCAACAGCAAACATCAGCTAGCAAGACAAGTGCTAGAATGACTAAAGCAAACAGATGGCATCTATGAGTAAGGTCTGGGTCTGCTGTTTGCAACAATCCACAAGCAGACATTTCCCATTACACCTTCAAACTGCAGATAACATAACAGATGGTCTTTAAGGTTGTCTGTTTAAAGTTCCCCAGAAACCCAGTGAACCCTTAAAAAAATAAGGCTTTCAGAACAAGAAATGTCTATTGGAAACTTAAAACTAAGAACATAAAAAAGTAGTGTGAGTCAACTATGGTGATGGCCATTTTGCCTCCAGACTCAGCTTGTTTCTATATGGTTTGGTATCTTGTTAAATGTGTGTGTAAGTGTGTGTCTTGTAAATACGTGCTCTTGAAAGTTGCATGACTGACCAAACTGTCTAAACATTGATCTCTGGAACCCCAATCCATTCCATCCCACTTTCAACAATCAATAAAATATGCCTCAGACACCCTGGATGTGCATGGATGAACACGCACATTGGGTACACACACTCTGCTTCTGACTCATGCTGCATTTTTCTGCATGTTCCTTTGAAATAATTTGTCATTTGGCTGTTCTCTCTGCTTTTCTGCCTCATGTTTTCTGGTGGTGCTCTAATAGGAAAGAAAAAAAAAAAAAACAACCACAGAGGAGGCGGTGATAAACAATGGTTCTACTCTGCTCTCAGTTATCCACAAATGTACTCTACTTTTTATCTCTCCCTCTTAAAAGACTAGACCTAGAGCTTGTTGTTGTGCTTTCAGTGTATACCCTGCAGAGTAAATCAAAATTCCCCAATTTGTCTTTAAGTATTCTAACCCTTGTTTGATAAGCACAGACGAGGCCTCCATATTCCTTCTCCCTTTTCTCCCTATCACAAATTTCAGATCATATTAATATGCTAATGTTTTTTTTTTCTACAAAAAATATTGCTTCGTTATAAAAACCTGTATATTTTTAACATTGAACCAATATTGGCTATTTGTGGTTTCACAAATTACTTTATTTATAAAATATCTATTTTACAATATATAATATCAAGACGAAGATCACTAAAAACAATACAAATACACTGACACATACTGAAGTGTGATTCAGCTGCAACCCACTACTGGCCATGTATGCCTAATATGGAAATGAACAATACTTTCATCCAGCTGCTTAAATGAATGAACTATCAGGCTCACAAATATAGCTGCAGATGTTGCCTGGTTCTAATCCAAATCATAAAACCATGGAAGCAATACATTAAAATTACATTAAAAAACAAATCAAGGGAAATTGATGTTAAGCCCTGCTAATACCCTGTGGTCAGTCTACTAATCAATTCACCTTTAATTCTCTCTTACAGAAAACAGAACAAGACCTGATCAGAAACAAAGAGAGGGATGGGAACCATATGACTGGACCAATATATAGTGGATTCAGAAAGGTCAGAGGTGAATCTGTGGTTGATTAGATCATCTGTATTATCTCCTCTAGCAAAATATTTTTTGGATTTCGCACCATCCTGGATGAAATCATGGAGGTTGCATGACAGGCAGATATAAAACTCACTGGTCGTGTATGTGTGTCTCTGTGATAGTGAATGGTTTCCATATCCATGCAGTTGTTCAACAGTCCCTTAAGTGCTTGTCACTCTCTCGTAGGCGCTTAGTCAGGCAATCCCTGAGGGAAAACACTTGAAAACAAACCATAACAGTAGAGGAAGAAGAAGAGAGATGAAGAAAAAAAAAATACTCAAAACTAAGTAGAGCAAATGGAGGACTAAAGTGACACTATAAAAGATGAAGCCCCCCACCCCTTCAACTCCTTCCTGTTATTTTGCCTTGAGGTCTACCTGTATCTGTGATGATTTCTGATACCTTTCAGTTTGCAAAAAGCTAAACAAAATAAGTGACACTATTTTATATTCACGCTGCGGCACAAATCCATACAGCACTTTGATTAGTCCATTTTTTATAGATACATACACTACAAAGAAGTAATAACAGAAGTACAGTACAATGGATGATAACTTTGTTTTGTGGCAGTCTGTGGCCATTGGTACTGAAGTTGATGCAGAGGCCTGTTAGACTGTGGGTGAGGTGGATCATACTGCACATACACTACATGCAGGCATTTGTGCAAGAGAGTTTTCCCTTGTGGAGCTTTCCAACTAAAAAACTTTGACTCAGATGTTTTATTTGCCACCAATTTTCATAAAAAAATGAAACGTACAATGTTGATTTCACACTTAAACATCTATTTCAGAGGTGGATTTTGGGGATGAATTAGAGCACAAAAAATGGTTATTGGGATTGTTCCAGCGCTAAGCATTGAGGGATGCAAGGCAAGAAAGATAGCCTGGTCTGTCGCATACCGGAGAATTTTGCCAAATCATCCATAAACCTTTGGAAAAATGCAGATTTTACTTTTGTTACCATAGTATCATTTGGTGAATTCAATGCATACTGCTACTGTAGGTGTGGTTTCAAATAATGCCTCAGTCTTCTTCATTTCCGCTCAGCATACTCTATACCTTGACATGTTACTTTATCAAATCAAATCAAATCAAATTTTATGTGTATAGCCCACAATCGCAATTTACAGATTATCTCACTGGGTTTTGACAAACTGTACAGATGTGACACCCTCTGCCCTTAGAGCCTTGAACCGGGTGACGAAAAAATTAAAAAAAAACTTAAAAAGGGAAATAACAAACTTCAGGAAGAACCACAGAGGAGGGATCCCTCTTCCTAGGATGGACACACGTGCAATAGATGTCACTTGTACAGAACACAATAAAATGACAATAACAATTTTACGAAGAATGTTTGAGTTCATATAAGTCTATAAATCTAGATAGAGTATGGGTATAGTTTGTTGTTCCAGATGTCATTGTAATCTATGGGCTAGGCTGGACAATCCAGCCTAGGATCCAAGTCACAGGATCTCCTGCCCTAATGTGAGTAGTAGGCGTCAGGCAGCACCACGGCAGCAGCTTCCACCGTGACATAGAAAAACCCGCAGGATGACAAAGCACAAGGACTTCCGGGGAAGAAATAATGTTAGTATAATGTTTTATTAGTATATGGAAATTTAGAGGAGCAGAAATGTAGTCAGAGTCAGAGGGGGCAGAGAAGAGATCTCAGTGCATTATAGAGTTCTCCCCCAGCAAGCTAAGCCTATAGCAGCATGAGTAAGGGCTAGATAGGCCAGCCCTAACTATAAGCTTTATGAAAAAGGAAGGTTTTAAGCCTACTCTTAAAATCAGAGAGTGTCTGCCTCCCATACCGAGACTTATGGTTCCACAGGAGAGGAGCTTGAAAGCTGAAGGTCCTGCCTCCCATTCTACTTTTGGGAGATTCTTGGGATCACCAATAACCTTGCATCCTGTGAGCGTAAGGTTCTGGTTGGGTGATAGGGTACTATAAGCTTCTTCAGATAAGATGGTGCCTGAGCATGAAAAGGTTTTTAGGTGAGCACAAGGATTTTAAATTCTATTCTGGATTTAACTGGCTGAAATATGGTCTTTGATCTTAGTTCTAGTCAGTACATGCGCTGCTGCATTCTGGATTAACTGAAGAGTCTTTAAGACTTTATTAGTGCAGCCCGGAAATAAACAATTACATTAATCCAATTTGTAAGTAACAAATGGGTGAACCAGTTTTTCTGCATCTTGTTGAGACAGGATGTGCCAGATGTTAATAATATTATGGAGGTTATAGAAGGCCGTCCTTGAAATCTGTTTTACATGTGAGTTAAAAGACAGCTCCTGGTCAAAGATAACACCCAGGTTTCTGACAGTGGTGCTGGAGGCCAAGGCAATGTCATTCAGGTTAACTATGTTGTTGGATAATGAGTCTCTAATGTGTTTAGGGCCCAGCACAATGACTTCAGTTTTGTCAGAGTTAAACAATAAAAGTTATGAAACATCCAGTTTTTAATGTTCTCAACACATGTCTGGATTCAGCTAACTGATGGGTTTCATCTGGCTTAATTGATAAGTGTAATTGTGTGTCATTTGCATGGCTATGAAAAGGTATGGATTGCTTTCCAAGCACAGAACTTTGTAGGACTCTGTGACTAACCTTGTCATATCTCGATAATTCATCATTAACATGAACAAAATTATATCTATCAGAAAATGAAGGACTTAAACCATCTTAGAGCAGATCCTTTAATGCCAATTTGGTGATTCATCCACTGTAGTAGGATGTGATGATCAATAGTGTCAAAAGCCGCACTAAGATCTAATAAGACTAGTATGGAGATGAGTCCCTCATCAGATGCAGTGAAGAGGTCATTTTTAACTTTTACCAATGCTGTTTCTGTGCTGTCATGCTTTCTAAAACCTGACTGTAAGTCTTCAAATAGACTATTATCCTGAAGAAAGCCACATAGTTGTTTAGCTACTGCTTTCTCTAGAATCTTTGAAAGAAAGGGGTTGGATATAGGTCTATAGTTGGTTAGAACTTCTGGGTCCAGGGTAGGTTTTTTTAGGAGAAGTTTAACAGCTACTTTAAAAGACTGGGGCACATTGCCTGTTTAAAGGGATAGATAGATTATATTTAGAAGCGGAGTGCTAACTAAGGGTAAAACGTCTTTGAGCATCCTAGTAAGTACGGGGTCTTGAAAAAAGTGAATCATTTAGATGACCCTAATGTTGTCATTAGTTAATGAAAGTCAATTGAATGGAAGCTCTTTAAACACATATCAGGACCAGTAACTGCCTCTATAGTTCTTGTTGTCAAACTGGAATCTGTGAGGTGTAGGATAATTAAATAATTTGAATAAATCAATAATTTGATAATAATAATAGATAAATAATTTTATTATTGAAGAAGTTCATAAAATCATTACTGGTGAGGGCTCTAGAAATGCATGGTTCAATAGAATGATGGCTTTCAGTAAGCGTGGCTATTAGTGATGAAAACAATCCTGGGCTTATTCTTGTTTTCTTCTATTAACGCTGAATAGTAATCTCTTCTTGCAGAGCGAAGGGCCTTCCTGTATACTTAAAGGCTATCCTTCTAGTTGTAGTTTTTTTTTGTTTTTTTCTATGTTGTTTTAATGTCTTGTCAGACAGTGTTGAGTTATGTGTAAGTTCTGTCATTTCACGAGGGAAAGATTTAACAGGGAAGGATGTCTTTAAGTATTTTCTGGTAAATGCTTTTAATTATCTGGCTAATTATACATCTAGTAACAAACTATGGGTGAACTGGTTAGATTGACATCTTTGAATGTTAAGGGTGCAAACTCAGCCATTAAAACGAGGAAGATTGTATTGTATCTCAAACAGAAAAATCCAGATCTGGTCTTCCTGCAGGAAACTCATTTGGAAAAGGAGGACTTATTATTGCAAAGGGATTGGGTTGGGAAAGTTCTATATAGTGCCGGGTCTTCTAGTCAGAGAGGAGTTGCCATTTTAATTCGGAAGAATTTTAATATTAAAATACTTAAACAACAATCAGATGAGGAGGGGAGATGGTTAGCTATAGATGCTGAACTCTTTGGTATTACGTATACTTTTATGAATATATACTGCTCCAACAGCGGACCTGCCGGGCTTCTTTGTAGAGGTTAATAATGAAATTACACAGTTTGGAAACTCTTATGTAGTATTAGGTGGGGATTTCAATAATGTTAGGAAACCTAAGGTTGATAAAACGTATACATGGGGTATTACACGACCCTCACAGGCACCAAAAGCAATTGATACATTGGAAGATGAGTTAGATTTAGTGGATGTTTGGAGATATTTTCACCTTTCAAACAAGGAATTTACTTTTTATTCCCATCCACATATCTCTTATTCAAGGATAGATTATTTTCTCATCTCCAAATTACTACTCTCTATCACTTAACAAATGACTATAGGTACCATCCTAGTATCAGATCATGCGCCAGTGGGGTTGTCATTACGTTTGGGCCAATTATCAAAACTTCGGCCCACTAGGTGGATATTTAACTCATCCCTGCTCAAGGATGAGCAGTCAGTGAAATTTATCAAAAGTGAGATACTAGATTATTGACTGAACAATGAAGGCTCAGTGTCAAATCCAGCCGTGGAGTGAGATGCGTTTAAGGTCGTTATTAGAGGTGGACTATTAATAAAAAATGGACAAGATTCACTCTACCAATCCGACCACTTGACTCTTCTTGAACTAAATAAATAAAAAGCGAAATACAACTCTATATTACAGAAGAAAGTCAAATATACATTATTCAGAACTAAACATAAATGTTATGAACAAGGGGAGAGAACAGGGAGATTTTTTGCACAGAGAGCAAAGCAGCAGTATACTCAATTAAACCAGGGATACAGAATGGTAGAGGTGAACTGAAGACAGACAACATAGACATTAATGCTATATTCGCCACATTTTACCAAAATCTTTATAAATCAGATAACCCGTACCGTAAGTATTCAAGATATTAGCTCCTTTTTATCTAGTATAAACTACCCAACCCTATCACAGGAGGAACGGGGTGAAATTGGAGCAGATATCACATTGGAGGAGGTTAAAAAGGCTATACAGGACCTGCAGGGTGGGAAATCACCAGGGGAGGACGGCCTCCCGGCTGAATTTTATAAAACATTTTCAGATCTTCTTGCCCCAAAACTACTTAAAGTATTTACGGATGCCTTAGAAAGAGGTTGTCTTCCAGATAGTATGCAAACTGCTATAATAACTTTGATTTATAAAAAAGACAGGGACCCATAACAATGTGGCAATACCACCCGGTATTACTGATAAATGTTGATGTTAAGCTGCTTTCCAAGATTTTAGCATCTAGACTGGAGGTTGTCTAACCAAAACTTATTCACCCAGATCAAGTGGGTTTCATTAAGAACAGGACATCAACTGACAACCTACCCAGGCTGCTCCATCTCATGTGGCAAGCTGGAAATGAGGCAGATATAACTGTAGCTTTCTCGCTGGATGCTGAGAAAGCATTCGACAGGGTGGAGTGGGTGTGCCTTTTTCGGTCACTAGAAAAATTTGGTCTTGGTCCAAGACTTGGTCTTTTATTAACTGGGTTAAATTATTATATTACAATCCCAAGGCATCTGTAGTAACAAATGGCAGAAGGTCTCCCCATTTTCAGCTTCACAGGGGGAAAAGGCAGGGTTGCCCCCTATCCCCCTTTAGTATTTGATCTGGTCTTTGAACCACTAGCAATTGCTATTAGGCAAAATAACAATATAGTTGGCATTAAAGCTGGTGGCAAAGAGCATAAATTGATCCTGTATGCGCACGATATTGTGTTACTGTGCAGACGCTCATCAACAACTATACCTCACATCCTTACCTTGATCGACTCGTTTTCAGGTGCATCTGGTTACAAGATAATCTGGTCAAAGTCTGAAGCAATGCCCCTATCGACTCTGTCCACCTAGTGTTCGGCAGGGTTGGCAATTTTCATGGCAGCCATCCAGCCTAACATATTGGGGTATAAAGATCACTCCGGGGCTGGATAACCTTATGACAATCAATCTCCTCCCTCTAACTCAGAAAATTGAGCTTATGCTGCAAAACTGGACCAAATTGGGACTGTCACTTCTGGGTAAAACTAACATTTTAAAGATGGCAATAGTTCTTAAAATTAATTATATAACTAATATAACCATTAAGCTTACCACCCAATGCACTATTAAAATATAATGACACTGTTTACAATTTTTTTTTTTTTTATCCCCTCCTGGAACCGCCACCTTACCGTGGTGGAGGGGTTTGGGTGCCCTAATGATCCTAGGAGCTATGTTGTCGGGGGCTGTTTGCCACTGGTAGGGTCACCCAAGGCAAATTGGTCTTAGGTGAGGGGCCAGACAAAGCGCGGTTCGAAGACTTCTATGACGGTGAAGAATAAGGACTTGTGTACCCTGCCCGGAGGGATACCGGGACCCCGCCCTGGAGCCAGGCCTGTGGAAGGGATCCGTAGGCGAGCGCCTGGTGGCTGGGCCTTTTTCCATGGGGTCCGGTCGGGCTCAGCCCGAAAAGGAAACATGGGTCCGTCCTCATGTGGGCCAACCACCCACAGGAAGAACCATAGAGGTCCGGTGCTATGTGGATCGGGTGGCAGTCAAAGGCAGGGGCCTTGGCGGTCCGATCCCCGGTTGCTGAAGCTGGCTATCGGAACATGGAATGTTACCTCTCTGATGGGGAAGGAACCTGAGCTTGTGCGAGAGGTTGAGAGATACCGGCTAGATATAGTCGGCCTAACCTCAACGCACAGTTCAGGTTCTGGAACCAGTCTTCTTGAGAGAGGTTGGACTTTGTTCTATGCTGGAGTTGTCCCAGGTGAGAGGCGGAGAGCAGGTGTGGGCTTATTAATAGCTCCCCGGCTCTCGCCAATGTGTTGGAGTTTACCCTCGTGGACGAAAGGGTTGGTTCCCTGTGCCTTCGGGTTGGGGAACGGGTCCTGACTGAGGTTTGCGCCTATGCGCCAAATAACAGCTCAGAATACCCACCCTTTTTGGAGTCTTGGGAAATGTACTGGAGAGTGCCCCAACTGGGGACTCCATCGTTCTACTAGGAGACTTCAACGCTCATGTGGGCAATGACAGCGAGACCTGGAAGGGTGTGATTGGGAGGAACGGACTACCTGATATGAATCCGAGGTGTGTTCAGTTATTGGATTTCTGTGCTAGTCACAGTTTGTCCATAACTAACACCATGTTCAGCCATAAGAGTGTCCATAAGTGCAGTTGGAACCAGGACACCCTAAGTCGACAGTCAATGATTGACTTTGTAGTCGTATCATCTGATCTGCGACCATATGTGCTGGACACTCGGGTATAGAGAAGAGCAGAGCTGTCAACTGATCACCACCTGGTGGTGAGTTGGATCAGGTGGCGGGGGAGGAAGCCGGACAGACCAGGCAGTCCCAAGCGAATAGTGAGGGTCTGCTGGGAATGTTTGGCTGAGGACCCTGTAAAAATGGTCTTTAACTCCCACCTCCGCAGGAGCTTCAACCACATCCCGGACGTAGTGGGGATCATGGAATCTGAGTGGGCAATGTTCCGAGCTACCATTGTCGAGGCGGCTCCTCAAAGCTGTGGTAGCAAGGTCGCTGGTGCTAGTCAGACAGCTACCGGCAGGCCAAGCGATCTGCGGCTCGGGTGGTCACTGAGGCAAAAACCCGGGTGTGGGAGGAGTTTGGTGTGGCCATGGAACAAGACTTCTAGTCGGCACCGAAGAAATTCTGGCAAACGGTTCGGCGGCTCAGGAGGGGAAAGCGGAACCCCGTCCACACGGTCTTCAGTGTGGGAGGGGAGTTGCTGACGTCAACTGAATCTATAGTTCGGCTGTGGAAGGAATATTTCGAAGATCTCCTCAATCCCACCAACACGCATTCTGAGGAGGAGGCAGAGCCAGAGGACTTTGGGCTGGGCTCTCTCATCACTGGGGTCGAGGTCGCTGGGGCTGTCAAACAACTCCATAGTGGCAGTAGATGAAATCCGTCCCGAGCTCCTGAAGGCTCTGGATGTTGTAGGGCTGTCACTGTTGACACACCTCTGCAACATTGCGTGGACATCAGGGACTGTGCCTTTGGAGTGGCAGACAGGTGTGGTTGTCCCCCT
>KV751382.1:710377-736697 GCA_001698575.1 Mola mola | reverse complement strand
TCACACTCCTCAGCCTCCCTGGGAAGGTCTACTCGAGGGTGCTGGAGAGGAGAGTCTGGCTGCTAGTTGAAACTCAGATTCAAAAGGAGCAATGTGGTTTTCGTCCTGGCCGTGGAACACTGACCCGCTCTATACTCTCGCGAGGTTACTGGAGGGGGCATGGGAGTTTGCCCAACCAGTCCACATGTGTTTTGTGGATCGGGAGAAGGCTTATGACCGTGTCCCACAAGGTGTCCTGTCGGGGGTGCTCCGGGTGTATGGGGTAGATGGCTTTTTGTTATGGGCCGTTCAATCTCTGTATTGTTGGAGTCAGAGCTTGGTTCGCATTGCCGGCAGTAAGTCAGACCCGTTCCCAGTCAGGGTTGGTCTCCACCAAAGCTGTCCTTTGTCACCGGTTCTGTTCATGATTTTTATGGACAGAATTTCTAGGCGCAACCAGGCGGCAGAGGAAGTCAGGTTCGGTGGCCTCCGGATTCCGTCTCTGCTATTTGCAGATGATGTGGTCCTGTTGGCCTCATCGAACAGTGACCTCCAGCTCTCACTGGGACAGTTTGCAGCCGAGTGTCAAGCGGCGGGGATCAGGATCAGCACCTCTAAATCTGAGGCCATAGTTCTCAGCCGGAACAGGGTGGATTGCCCACTGCAGGTCGGGGGAGAGTCGCTTCCCCAAGTGGAGGAGTTCAAGTATCTCGGGGTCTTGTTCACGAGCGAGGGGAAAATAGAGCGGGAGATTGACAGACGGATTGGTGCAGCGTCGGCAGTGATGCGGACGCTGAAGTGGTCTGTTGTGGTGAAGAGAGAGCTGAGCCAGAAGGCAAAGCTTTCAATTTACAGGTCAATCTACGTCCCAACTCTCACCTATGGTCATGAGCTCTGGGTAGTGACCGAAAGAATGAGATCGTGAATACAAGCGGCCGAAATGAACTTCCTTCGCAGGGTGGCTGGGCTCAGCCTTAGAGATAGGGTGAGGAGTTCAGAAATCCGGGAGAGGCTCAGAGTAGAGCCGCTGCTCCTCCGTGTTTAGAGGAGTCAGTTGAGGTGGTTCAGGCATCTGGTCAGGTCAGGTCAGGTCAGGTCATGCCCAAAACACCTCCATGCCTATCCGGGAGGAGACCCTGGGGCAGACCAAGGACACGCTGGAGAGATTATATCTCTCGGCTGGCTTGGGAACATTTTGGTGTCCCCCTGGAGGAGTTGATGGAAGTGGCTGGGGAGAGGAGCGTCTGGATCTCCCTGCTAAGGCCCCGTGACCCAGACCCGGATAAGCGGCAGAAAACGAGACGAGACGAGACAATTTTTTATGGGCTGGCAAAAAAAACCATATATAAATCGAACGAAACTTTATGCCGCCATAGAGGATGGAGGCCTAGGCCCCCCCCATATAGCCTGGTATCATTATGCTTTCTGTCTCAAAGAATTATCAAAACTGTATATGACAGCTGACCAAGCTCCAGCGTTGGGTCAAATTGTTGGGCTGGTTGGGTCAAATTGGGAATCGTTTATATTGGGGACTTATTTGATAGAAAACAACTTCTGTCTTTTGAACAATTAAGGGAAAAGTATGAACTCCCAAACAAAGATTTTTGGAAATATTTGCAGGTACGGAGATGTATTCTGGAATACCTTAAACAAATACCACTTATATCCAAAACAGAAATACAGGTCAGATTGGAACAGGATGGCCACTTTAAAAGGAAAACATCATGCTTCTATAACCTCTTGAGGGGATCCCAGCCACCCAGTTTTGAAGGCCTTAAGAGATGCTGGGAGAGGGATAGGGGAAGAGATATCTGGGGAAATATGGGGGCAAATTATTGGATCATGGTTTAAAGTTTCAAGGGAAATGCAGAAACGTTTGATTAGTTATAAAATTGTCAACAGGATTTATTGGACCCCATGTAAAATGGCACAGCTAGGACTTAGCGACTCTGACCTATGTTGGAGATGTGACGCTTCGTGTGGCACCCTCTTGCATATTTATTATTCATGCCCCAGGATAGATTTCCTATGGTCTAAGATGATCTTCTTTTATCAATACGGTTATGTCCTCTACACTGATACAACAACTGATGCTTTGTCTATTGGGTGTGGTGCCGAAGGGAAGTGGTCTAAATGTCCACCAGATCTCATGGTGCAGAACAGCACTTATCACCAGATGCAGGATAGTGTTGCGACATTGGAAAACTAAAGGAGATACATCGGTGAGGGATTGTTTCGACGAAATGGCTGATTTCCTCCTATGAAAGGCTCTGTTACAGACTGATAGATAGGGAAAATATATATATGAAAATATGGGGTCCTTATATTTCTTCAACCTGACACACTGGTGAGGTGCGCCCTTTCTTTTAATTTTATCCATTAGTCAGTATACATCTATATACATGTATCTGTATTCGTGTATGTATGTATATATGTGTGGGTGTGCATTTACTGTATGTATATAATGCTCTTTCTTGGATTCCTTATGTGTTTTGTTTCTTTTTTCTTGTAAATGTTCTGTTTTGGGTCTGTATTGACTTGATATGGCATGTATGACATTGTATGTTTTGGGGTTTTTTTTCTGCTGAAAATCAATAAAAAAAAAGAGAATTAAAAAAAAAAAGGCTATCCTGCCAGGTCAGGGTTGACTCTACCAGTTTAGTACTTTGAAGTTTGTGAGTTTTATGTTTTAACATGCAAGTACTAAGATTATATCATGGAACTAGCCTCTTGGGCTTTTCTGTTTTCTTTTTATCTGTGGCAATAGGATTGAATGAAGCACGTAGAGAGCTGCGGGTGCAATCAGCAAGGTGATCAAGCTGGGAGGGGCTAAAAAGATATGACTCCTCTGTTATATTGGGATATGACACTGCATTTATCGCAGAGTGAAACATTTCTTTAAAGTTTTCAACTTTATTACCATCTCAATGGTCAATTTGCATATTTATATTAACAGCTGATGTACAGAACCTGAGCTCCAGAAAAATGTGCATCTGTGTATTTTTGGAGCACAAATGAGACATAGTACCCTTCACCTTCACGTAAGCCCCTCATAAATTGAGCACACAAGGCATTTTGTTACTTGCAAAGTAGGAACCCATGTAGAATTAATTGAGCGTCACTTTCAGTGTCTGGGACTGGTGGTTGATAAAGTGCAACGATTGATAACGGACTGGGTTTCTTTAAGGGATGGGAGCTTTACAACACATAAGACTATATACAGAGACCAGCTCCAGTCAATACAGTTGTGTCATGTAGGAACAATATGAGTTTAGTTTAAATGAGTGAAAATCAGACTAGTTTGCTGATGAATGTTTTTAATATTTTATGAAAATCATTAACAATTGTTTAAATTTTGTGATTAATTAATATTAAGATGAACATGATGGCAAAGATTAAAAAAAAGGGGGGGAAAGATAATGATTAATAGAGATGACAGTAATATGAGGGTGATTTTTGAAGAGAA
Organism: Mola mola; assembly: GCA_001698575.1. Classification (NCBI taxonomy): domain Eukaryota; kingdom Metazoa; phylum Chordata; class Actinopteri; order Tetraodontiformes; family Molidae; genus Mola; species Mola mola. The sequence continues at coordinate 733,252 of KV751382.1, read as the reverse complement.
AGAGGTGATGCAGATGATGGCTCTAATAATACTGATGCTAATCGAGATGCTCTTAAGTTGGTAATGATAATTATCAAATTATGATCAATATCATTAGGAGAGATACCAATGATGAAGACCAAGATATTGATAACAGTTTGATTTTAACTCATTCATGATATTTAGTCCCGACCTGCCTGAATATACACACGCACACAATCACACAGTTGGGGTTCGTGCTGACAGGCAGGAACCTTCCATTACTTTCTATAACTTGTTTTGTTTTTTGTTTTTTGTTTTTTTTTTAATATTTAAAACACATGTTCAGCAATTGTTAAAACTCATTTCTATCATAGTGCACAAAAGATATTTCAAAGAACTTTACACCAACATGCATCCCATAGTGACTGCATATATATTTTTGGTGGCTGTTATAAGTAAAAGCAACATAACATATGTTGTGCTTCTGTGGACAGGGGTTGCAAAGCTTCGAGCACTATGACAAAATATAATAACAGTAAGGTATACTGATTCAAATGGATTTACAGTTTATTGTAGGTCAGTGGGCGGTACTGATCCTTAGTTCTTTAAATGCATCAATTGCATGATTTGAATGTGGGTTGTTCAATTTAGCAACTACAGTGGGGCAAAAAAGTATTTAGTCAGCCACTGATTGTGCAAGTTCTCCTACTTAGAAAGATGAGAAAGGTCTGAAATTTTCATCATAGGTACACTTCAACTATGAGAGACAAAATGAGAAAAAAAAATCCAGGAAAGCACATTGTGGGATTTTTAAAGAATTTATTTGTAAATTATGGTGGAAAATAAGTATTTGGTCACCCACAAACAAGCAAGATTTCTGGCTCTCACAGACCTGTAACTTCTTCTTTAAGAAGCTCTTCTGTCCTCCACTTGTTACCTGTATTAATGGCACCTGTTTGAACTCAATTTATCTGTATAAAAGACACCTGTCCACAGCCTCAAACAGTCAGACTCCAAACTTAACCATGGCCAGGACCAAAGAGCTGTCGAAGGACACCAGGAAGAAAATTGTAGACCTGCACCAGGCTGGGATCCACACCATGATAGTACCCTCTCTCAGTCTCCATTACTATGCATTATCAGTGTTAATTCTCTAATTTTTTTTAGCTTTGTTCCAGATGAACAGAAAATGTCACATTTTAGTCATGGTCTAGGTCTTCTTCATGCATTTTCCCCAAATAAACTAAGTGGAGGAAACATGAAGTATGGCACATGGCAATTGATGAGGTTACAGTTAGCTTGTAACTAATTTAAAAAAAATGCAAAGCTACAAACAAGTTTCTTTAAAAAATAAAAGAAAAAATAAAGAAAACGTCTGGCAACTAAGTGTATTTGCACATACACCTAACAAACCCAATTTTAACACATCAGGCTATGAAACAGATTAACCAAGTGTGAATATACCTTCAATAATTGGATGGGTTGGATAAGTTTGTTCATAGGATGAACTCAGACATGGATCTGCAAGAAATATGTCAGGTAAAGTCAACCCTCGTGTATGCACAATGTGGTCAGGGATTTCCTAATCTCCCTGCTCATTAGTGCATCTTCCCTGTCTCTGATGCTTTCTGCCCACTCTAATCTTAATTACACAGCTAATGCTAGATGGTGTGCTGACAAGGCTCATTGTGTTAATGATTCATGTACACAAGTAAATGGTATCTCTCAAACAGCCCTGACTTATGGAGGGAAGGCTACCTTAATAAGATTTGCGAGCAGGCTTCTCTGTGATTATGGGTCAAATGTCAGAAGGGAGTACTTGTTTACAGCTCACTGTTACATGGCGAACTTGTCAAGAACGTGGAAAGACTGAACTTACCTTGTGATTCAACCATCATTTTAATTCTTTAATTTGATGTAGAGTGTAATACACAGCTTAAATCAGACAGATCAATGTCAGCATGCCTGTACTGTGATTTGTCTATCCAGCTGGTACACCAGGCATTTTGGTGTGTGCTGAATATTTCAATTTCGATATGTGCTTTTATGTGTACTGTGCGTGGATATGTACTTCTGAAATTCATGTCAGAGGGACAGCAGATGTATAAAACATCAAACTTTCTTGGTGGAATATTTTTTCTCATATCGGACTGATGCGTCTTTGGCCTAGTTTTTCTCCAAGATTGTGGACCTGAATGTAAGATGAGACCTAAACTGTTCCTGGAACCAAATGAGAGAGCTGTTACCGAAAGCAAGAAAAAAACAACTCAAGTTCCATTAACTCACATATGGATGAATAATTGTAGTTCCACTATTTACTTACTTGCACAATTTGTTGTGCTACACCATTATGGAAAGCACATTACATTTTCTGGGAGTTTTTTTTGTTTGTTTTGTTATGCTTTCCATTACTTAAATGTGTTTTTGTACCATTTCATTTTGGCCACTGGCGAATTAATTTAGAAAAGATTTGGAAATGGCATAGCAAAAATTGCTTGTACCCATCGAATCCTTGTCTTGCAGAATGTGATACTGTCACTATCACTGTTTTTCTTTTAGATCTGAATCAAAGTGTCTCTTTTGATCATCTTTAATGCACCAATAGAGTCAGTAGTCTGTGTGAAAGGATCACTCATGGTAAATCCAATGATGTAGTGGTCTCTGGAGACGTGGGTATACTATTCTATCCTACAGTCAAATAGTGTACTGTAAGATAAACCATCATAAGGTATATATAACAAAAGTATATTAGCAGATGTTAGAGGTAGAAGTAGAACATATTTTATCCCATACAGCAAAAGTAGATGTGTAAGCAGAATGGCCCCTTCAATTGTTTGTATGCTTTGCAAGGTTGTCCTTCTGTATCCAGGGTTAGTCAGTATTAATGTCCTGTATTTATATTGCACTTTCCTAGTAATTTTCAGAATCAGAGTAGTCTTCATTGCCAAGTAAGTTTGCACACACAAGGACATTTTTTCATTGATTTTGCATGGACCTCAGTTAATAAAGTGTCATCTCCTTTTGTAAGCATGGTCGCAGCGGCTGTTTAACAAGCTGTCATTGGATTGCAATGGATTATTTTATGTCTTATCAATAGAAGAAAAGGGCCAGCTTCTACCTGATTGACTGATTCCTTGAAACTTGTTACAACTGTTCTCCTTAAACCGTCTTGAAGGCAGCTATTCATTGTGTGAGCATGTTTATGATTTTCTGTCTTTGTAAGAGCTTGTCTTTGGACTTGTGTTATGAACATGAGGAAGGACTTTAACCGAATTTGTTCACATTTTTCAACAACAGCTATACATACAGTGCTGTGAAAGAGTATTTGCCCCCTCTCTGATTTCAAATTTTTTTGCATATTTTTATGTATACAGTGGGGTAAAAAAGTATTTAGTCAGCCACTGATTGTGCAAGTTCTCCTACTTAGAAAGATGAGAGAGGTCTGTAATTTTCATCATAGGTACACTTCAACTATGAGAGACAAAATGAGAAAAAAAAATCCAGGAAATCACATTGTGGGATTTTTAAAGAATTTATTTGTAAATTATGGTGGAAAATAAGTATTTGGTCACCCACAAACAAGCAAGATTTCTGGCTCTCACAGACCTGTAACTTCTTCTTTAAGAAGCTCTTCTGTCCTCCACTTGTTACCTGTATTAATGGCACCTGTTTGAACTCAACTTATCTGTATAAAAGACACCTGTCCACAGCCTCAAACAGTCAGACTCCAAACTCAACCATGGCCAGGACCAAAGAGCTGTCGAAGGACACCAGGAAGAAAATTGTAGACCTGCACCAGGCTGGGAAGAGTGAATCTACAATAGGCAAGCAGGTTGGTGTGAATAAATCAACTGTGGGAGCAGTTGTAAGAAAATGGAAGACCATTGACAATCTCCCTCGATCTGGGGCTCCACGCAAGATCTCATCCCGTGGGGTCAAAATGATCATGAGAATGGTGAGCAAAAATCCCAGAACTACACGGAGGGACCTGATGAATGACCTGCAGAGAGCTGGGACCAAAGTAACAAAGGCTACCATCAGTAACACACTACGCCGACAGGGACTCAAATCCTGCAGTGCCAGGCGTGTCCCCCTGCTTAAGCCAGTACATGTCCAGGCCCGTCTGAAGTTTGCCAGAGAGCATATGGATGATCCAGAAGAGGATTGGGAGAATATCATGTGGTCAGATGAAACCAAAATAGAACTTTTTGGTAAAAACTCAACTCGTCGTGTTTGGAGGAAGAAGAATGCTGAGTTGCATCCCAAGAACACCATACCTACTGTGAAGCATGGGGGTGGAAACATCATGCTTTGGGGCTGTTTTTCTGCAAAGGGGACAGGACGACTGATCCGTGTTAAGGGAAGAATGAACGGGGCCATGTATCGTGAGATTTTAAGCCAAAACCTCCTTCCATCAGTGAAAGCATTGAAGATGCAACGTGGTTGGGTCTTCCAGCATGACAATGATCCCAAACACACCGCTCGGGCAACGAAGGAGTGGCTCCACGTAAAAAGCATTTCAAGGTCCTGGAGTGGCCTAGCCAGTCTCCAGACCTCAACCCCATAGAAAATTTGTGGAGGGAGTTGAAAGTCCGTGTTGCCCAGCGGCAGCCCCAAAACATCACTGCTCTAGAGGAGATCTGTATGGAGGAATGGGCCACAATACCAGCTACGGTGTGTGCAAACCTGGTGAAGACTTACAGGAAACGTTTGACCTCTGTCATTGCCAACAGAGGTTATGTTACAAAGTATTGAGTTGAACTTTTGTTATTGACCAAATACTTATTTTCCACCATAATTTACAAATAAATTCTTTAAAAATCCCACAATGTGATTTCCTGGATTTTTTTTTTCTCATTTTGTCTCTCATAGTTGAAGTGTACCTATGATGAAAATTACAGACCTCTCTCATCTTTCTAAGTAATAGAACTTGCACAATCAGTGGCTGACTAAATACTTTTTTGCCCCACTGTATATGCGTTGCGAGTTACGAAAAACCTGACAATCTTCTCCCCACTACTAGAACCTGTAAAGAAGACAGGCCATGCAAACACAGAAGAAAAGAAAGCATTCAAACAAACAGAGATAGAAACAGGACAGCATAAAAGCTACAGAGCGAGGGAAGGTAGAGGAGAGGGTGATTCTCCTGGGGGATGATGATCAAGATCCAGACGTTTTGATGAGGCACTTATAGTCGAGAGAAAGAAAGACAGGCCCAAGGATGGATGATGGTCCAGTCTGAGTGAAAAGAGAGGAGAAGGATGACAAAACTAGAGGGGGAAAGAGAGAGACATTTGGTTTGGCAACTTTTAGGAAACAAAAACAACCTTGAATAGGCAAGCTGAAGTAACTCTAAATCATTAAATCATTAAAGTAAGTCCTTGTCTTTACGCGTTCAGTGAACTTAAAATTTTAGGGCAGCTCCAGCATTAGTTTCCTTAAGTGTAAACAATGACTTTGCTTTTACAATTGGTGAAACTGAAGTGGTTGATTCGTCATTGCAGCATAAACATGAACTATAAATGTAAGGACTGAGGTTTCCAAAGGTGACAATTTAGTTTGTAGCAGAGTCAGACAGCCTGTTTTCTGTAGGAAGATTGTTCCAGGGGGAATGCAAGACACGAAAACCCTGCAGCCGTCTGATCTCCGCCTTTACCTCAGTACTCACATATTACTCAGTAATATGTGTAATTTGGTGGTCACAACAATGGACATCTCACTTAGACATGTTTAACCCTTAGAGTTTATTTAAGAAAACAAAATGCACATAGAAGGAATTCCTAGTTATCCAGTCACCAATAATTAATTTGAAGATGGAGAAAAACATTCAAGGGAGAATAGGCTGCCCTGTGTGCCATGGTATGTATGGCATTGTCATTATGGCATTGTCATTATAAACGGATGAACTTTCATAAAAGGGCTCAGTTGTCTTGTCAGAGGGTGAGGAATCCAGGAAAAAACAATACAGGGATTATAATGGGAGCCTCATTAGGCTCATTAGATTGACATCTGATTTGGTGTGGAAGTAAGAACTAGAAAAAGGGTCTGGTTCCAGTTCAAGCCCATTCAGCTGCTGGCTGGCCCAGAGCATACACTGGTGAAGAGACCAAACACAGTCCACAGACCATCACATCAGCTTCATTCACATTGAATAATCCATTTTCCATGGCTCTACACACGGGCACCGGGTTCAGGTATACCCATAATACATTTAATAGAGTCGTAGCAGCTAGCATAGCTTTGCCTAGAAGACGGTATTAATTTTGGTGTTTAGGGTGCAAATAGAAGTCGGGATGGATGTGAGACTGTGGCAACACATTCCATTAATGGATCTCAGTCAAGTAGCAGAGATCAAGAACAAGTGGTCTTACATGAAAAGATAAATATGCTGCTTCAAAATGCTGTAAATTATAAACACACTGCTGCCAGTTTAATTCTAGGAAAGTTGAGGCAAGAAGCAGTGTGGCTGGTAAAATGTGATGGAATGTGATGCATTTATTCACAACTAAAGGAGGGAAAGGGACAGGATGGATGACAGAGTGACATGAAGGATCACAAAGCCTACTGAACACAGCCAGGAAATGTCAGAGCACTTTGTGTCTAACCTGACAGACAGACTGCACCTTTCATACACACATGCACACACACAGACTACACACGTGTAGGCAGAGCACAAGAGTGTGCACCCTGCATGACATGCGCAACCACTAAGTGTAACTGGTGGTTATAACAGTTAATATATGGGATACATATCTAGCAAGCTTTGTTTGAAGTAATGCTTGAGGACCACCTCTTACTCTGCTCATCACTGATGCACCATCAAAGCACTGGTTGACCATGTTGTCAGCACTATAGCCAGTATCAAAAAGATGTCTGATGTAAGAAGCAACTGGACTTCTTATCTTGTTTGAAGACGTTTCGCCTCTCATCCGAAAGGCTTCTTCAGTTCTGAGAGTCAGTGCGGGAAACCCAGGTATTTAACCCAGAGTGGGTGGAGACAATCTCTAACCAAGAGGACGTGGTTGAAAGCACCAGCCTGGGGGGGTGATCCTCTGGCTAGGCATCATGTGAGTCGTTAAGGTCACATGAGCCCAGGTGTGAATCACTCGAGAGTGTTTGCCCCTCACCCCTGGTTTCATGTGACACCTTGGGCTCACATGGCCCCAGGTGTGTGTTAGGCGGCGGCTGTTTCGGAAGGTCCAAATAAGGTAAAGGAAGACGCATGGGGCGTATCAACAAGCAGGTGTGATCATGAACTCAAATGAACTTAACTAAGAGAACACTACTATATTGTGTAGCTGGACTTCTTATCTTGTTTGAAGACGTTTCGCCTCTCATCCGAAAGGCTTCTTCAGTTCTGAGGTTCAGTGTGGGAAACCCAGGTATTTAACCCTGAGTGGGTAGAGACAATCACCAATCACCAACAAAGAGGACGTGTTATGAGACTAACAGCCTCTTTGTTGGTGAGACAATCATCAACAAGGAGGACGTGTTTAGAAAACAACAGCCTCGTCTGCGGTCGTCTGGCTAGGCATCGTGTGAGTCGTTAAGGTCACAAGAGCCCGGGTGTGAATCACTTGAGAGTGTTTGCCCCTCACCCTTGGTTCCGTGTGACGCCTTGGGTTCACATGGCCCCAGGTGTGTGTGGGTGTTAAACCGCCTGGGGAAGGCTCCCAAGACAGCATTGTAGGTAGCAGACCAATGGTGTCTTAGTCCACCACCCCTGTTTAGAGAGGGTTTCTCCAAGTGGACATAGATGGCCTCTTTCACTCCTCTTTCAAACCATCTGTCTTCTCTGTCCAGAACGTGGACATTGGAGTCCTCAAAGGAGTGATCTTTCTCCTTAAGATGCAGATGTACAGCTGAGTCCTGTCCTGATGAGGTGGCTCTCCTGTGTTGTGCCATGCGTCTGTGGAGGGGCTGTTTGGGTTCACCTATATAAAGGTCAGAGCACTTCTCTGTACATTGAACGGCATACACAACATTATTGAGCTTATGCCTAGGTGTTTTATCCTTGGGGTGGACCAGTCGCTGTCTTAAGGTCTGGCCCGCCTTGAAGTTAACTTGTATTTTGTGTTTTTGGAAGATTCTTCTGAATTTTTCTGATAGACCTGCCACATATGGGATAACCACGTTCTTCTGTTTTTCCCTTTCTGCTTCAGGTGGTTCTTTGTGGCGCCTCTTGGATGAATTGACAAAGGTCCACTTAGGGTAGCCGCATGTCTGGAGCGCTGTCTTGATGTGTGTCAATTCCTTTTGTTTTCCCTCTGTGCTGGAGGGAACCTTCTGGGCCCGGTCTTGTAGTGTCCGGATTACCCCGAGGTTGTGCTCCAGTGGGTGGTGGGAGTCAAACAAGAAGTACTGGTCTGTGTGTGTGGGCTTCCTGTAGACCTCGATGCTGAGGTTACCATCCTTACCAAGAGACACCGCACAATCCAGGAAGGGCAAACTGTTATCCCTCGTATCCTCCCTGGTGAACTTGATGTTCTTGTCCACCGCATTTATGTGTCGAGTGAAAGCCTCCGATTCTTGAGTTTTGATCTTGACCCATGTGTCATCCACATATCTGAACCAATGGCTGGGAGTTGTTCCTGTGAAGGAGTTCAGAGCCCTCTCCTCCACTTCCTCCATGTAGGGGTTAGCCACCATACGTCTTCAAAAGGGATAAGAGGTCCAGTTGCTTCCTACTAAACACTCCAAAAACTCAATCAGATGCTCGTCTGGTATGAAATTACACACAAACCTAATAATTATTGACAAATTCTCAACATTACACGTGTCCATGGCGAGGAAGAGGGATCGAGCTGGGAAGGAAGTGCAGCAGGTTAAGGTGATTAAAGACAGGGATAGAAATGTACTTTGAGGAGTGAAGAATGAAGAAAATGAGAGGGAAAGAAGGGTGGAGGAGGTGGAAACTGTGGAACAGGAAGTTGGACAGATTAGTAAAGATGAAGTGAGAAAAGCTTTGAATAGGATGAAGAATGGAAAGGCAGTTGGTCTGGATGAAATACCAGTAGAGGTATGGAAGTGTCTTGGAGAGAGGGCAGTGAAGTTTTTGATGAAGCAGTTCAATATGATCTTGGACAGTGAGAAGATGCCTGAGGAGGAGGAAAAGTGTACTGGTGCCGATCTTTAAGAACAAGTGTGATGTGCAGAGTTGCAGCAACTATAGAAGGATAGAGCTGATTTGCCACACAATGAAAATTTGGCAAAGAGTAATAGAAGCAAGGCTAAGAGAAGAAGTGATGATTTGTGGGCAGCAGTATGGTTTCATGTAAAGAAAGAACACTACAGGCGCCATGTTTGCTTTGAGAATGCAGATGGACAAGTAGATCTGAAACAGTTGCATTGTATCTTTGTGGATCTAGAGAAAGTCAATGACAGGGTGCCAAGGGAGGAACAGTGGTATTGTATGAGGAGGTCTGGAGTGGTAGAGAAGTTACAAGGTTACAAGGCTTTAAAAGGCTTTTATTTACCAGGCTTTGCTTGATGACTTACCTGTCTATATTACCAGCTTAATCTCAGTCAGAACTTGTAACTTGCACACCCGCTCACAAGAGACTTTGATTTTAAACATTCCTACTGTAAGGATGGATTTAGGAAAGTGTGCTTTTCAGTGTGATGCCCCTCAGAAGTGGAATGACTTGCACAATGTTCTGGCACTTGATGGCCTTATTTCTTAATATAGTTTCAAAAACCTACTGTTAAATGTTCTGCGCTCTGTATGTAATTGTGAATTGTGATTTATATTGTGTATTTTTATTTACATGTTTTGTAATCAGGTCATTAGTGGAAAAGAGAGTTTGCTCTCAATTGATCTTCCCTGAATAAATAAAGGTGAAACTAAAAACTATAGTATGTTAGACTGGTGCAGGATACATATGAGAGCAGTATGACAGTGGTGAGATGACCTGTAGGAGTTACGGATGGCTTCAAGGTGGAGGCTGAACTGCATCAAACATCGGCCCTGAGCCCCTTGCTATTTGCTATGGTGATGGACAGATCGACAAATGAGGTCTGGCAGGAATCTCCATGGACAATGATGTTTTCAGATGACTTTTTGTAGCGTGTCTGTAGCGAGAGCAGGGAGCAGGTGGAAGAAAAACCTGGAGAGGTGGAGGTATGTGCTGGAAAGAAGAGGAATGAAAGTCAGTCATAGCAAGACAGAATACATGTGTGTGAATGAAAGGGAGGCAAGAGGAACAGTGAGGTTACAGGGAGTAGAAGTGGAAAAGGTACATGAGTTTAATTGCTTGGGGCCAACTGTTCAGACCAACAGGGAGTGCGGTAAAGAGGTGACGAAGGCAGGGTGGAGAAAATTGTCAGGAGTGATATTTGACAAAAGAGTAGCAGCAAAAGTGAATGGAAAGGTTTACAAGAGGGTAGTGAGACCAGTAATGTTGTAGGGCTTGAACCAAAACACAGGCAGAGTTGGAGATGGCAGAGTTAAATCCTTAGAGATGTACTTGGCATTTTAGGTATACCCTTAGCAATATCAGCCAGCTTGTAATCCTTCTCTAAGGTGTATTCAAACAGTTTCAAAAAAAGACAGCAATATCTTCAACATCACAGGGGTCTTTTTCGAATGTTCCACGGAGCCCTAACTTATTTACACACAGAAACTCAACTACACTACCAAGGCTATTGACATTGTTTTTTTGCTGAATTTTTTCGACCAGCATATAATCAATGGTTTTCCCTGTTGCTTCTATGCATTGTATATCTATGCATGCAACATAAAAGCTTACAATGAGAGGAGGGGGTGGGCAATGGATGATTAGAGGCGAGCTTTTAGATGCCCACTCGATTATAAGTAAGAAACAATGTTTTTTCATTGGCTAAAAAGAAAAAAAAAAAAAAGTTTTGATTGGGTGGGCAAGACCCAAATTTAGGTAGACTGAGCCCAGCCCTGTCCACTGTTGCCACTGGCTTTGCACACAGATATCACTATAAAGTGTTTTCAGTAGACGTAATTAATTACTTATACTGGCTATATATGCTTTAGGTGATATAATCAGAAACCACTCCATTAATTTTCACTGCTATGCAGATAAACTCTATGTTTATCCTTGAAATCAAAGGAAAATAATAAGCTAACTAAACTACACACTTGTATTAAAGACATACATATCTGTAATTTTTAATGCTAAATTCAGCTAGGTCCTAAACATATCAAGAATACTTCATCAAATGATATAGTAACCCTGGGCTGCCAGCACTACTGTAAGAAATACGGGAGTTATCTTTGATGAGGGTCTGTCCTTTTAATTTATGTCTTTTATCACCTTCATAATATTGCAAATATTAAACATTTCCTCACTCAAATGATGCAGAAAAACTAGTCCACACATTAGTTACCTCTACGCTGAACCTAGTAATTTTCTCTAGAATCTCTAGGAAAAAACATGTCAGCTTCTCTACATTGCCTTCTTGTGAAATCTAAAATGGAGTTTAGAATCCTTCTCCTCATGTACAAAATTCTGAACCTTCAAAGAACTTTTAGTGCCCTATTACTCAACTAGATCACTGTTCCCAAAACGCAGGCTTTTTTGTAGTCCTAGGTTCTCCAGAATTAGTCTGGGAGGATGAGCCTTCACCTATCAGGCTCTCCTTCTCTGGAAACAGCTCCCACTTCAGGTCCAGGGTCAGATAACCTCTCTATGTTTAAGAGGGGGCTTAAAATTTTCTTTTTTGAGAAAGCTTATAGGTATTGCTGGCACAGGGCTGCACATCAATATGCTGCTATAGGGTTAGGCTGCCAAGGGAATTCCCAGGATGCACTTAGCTCTTCTTTCTTTTTCTCTGCTTCCTGACTTATTCCTATCCCTGTAATACTTGTTACTCCCCAGAGTACTTGTGCATTCTCATCCCACAGGATTGGGATTGCCTGGCACTGTTTTCCATGCTGGATAGAAGATTATGATCCTAGACTTTGATCCTAGTCCAGATGGCCCAGCCCCATCTGGATCCATGGACTGCAATTGCTTCTGGATCAACAGACTACAGTGCTTCTGGATCAATTGATTACACATACCTCTGGATTTACATATTTTACATATTCTTGGACTCATGGACTTCATATATTTCAACATGTATCATCTTCTGGATAAATAAATTACTCATGCCTCTGGATTTATAGATTTCACTACCTCTTTGACTCATTTTCATGTAATTAGCAACATTGTTTTTCAAGAACTCGCCTGGTTCAAGGGTCGCTGTTACATCTGTACAGTTTGTAGAAGCCCACTGAAACAAATTGCTATTTGTGATTTTGGGCTACACAAACTTGGGTCCAGGCATTAATGTTGATGTGACTTTTAGATACAGAATTCACCTGAATATTAATACAGATTAAGTACACCTATCACCCCCCGGCAGGCCAATGACCTGCCAAACCACCAGTAATTTTCAGGAATAGCTCGAGGAGCATGAGAAAGAGCCCAGGCCATTGAACTAGCCTCCAACAATCAAAAATAAAAAAAAAAAAAACAAGGAAGAAATAAGGAAAGAGAACTGACAGTCAGGTGATTCAAAAGTAAAAAAAAAAACAAATACATTGTATAATGAAACAAGCTAGTAGTATAACAAACAATGTAAACTAAATATATTTGATGAATGTATGTATTTTATCAGGAAAACCGTGCATTGTTAAATTACAGTAGTTCAATTTTAAACCAAACAGACAAATTGTAACTGCCAATGAAAGTAACTGAGCAAACCTGTCCAAACCTTGATTTAAGTGGCTGTGGCTATACTCCTGCTCTGTGTCCCCAAAAGGTAACCCACACATCCCTTTGTAACTTGTAAAATGTGTATCTCTATAAAGACACAAGTACAGGCATGGGTAAAAATAAACTAAATAATGGCAGGCAGAACAAAATGTTATTGTTTGTTTTCAGAAGAAAACAGAAATAAAAAGAAATGCATTATTTCAACATCTAAATAACTAATGTGTTCAGTCAGCTGTTGTTTTACTGTGAAAGACAAAGACACAACCTTTCATCCAGTGACATCTGTCAAAATGTCAACAATGCACTGCTCGTAGCATGAAAATGGAAGCCATAAATGCAAAAACAGCCAGTGGAGTTATCATAATACCTAATACCTCGCTGAAAGCCAAATTCGGTTTTTTGGGGGATATTTTGTGTGATATCAAATTTTGAGAATAACGTTGCCATTGGTGTCGCTGCTTGTAAAAATTGCCATAAAGTATTAGCATTTGCAAAGTCGTGTCGTCTCTAAAGAAACACATTTACAGCAGAATAAGCAGAGCAGCTGCTGTGGCAATTGAAAGACACTTTTCCAGAACTCAACTGTCAAAGCCTGGGTTTATTCAATGTCCATGGGTTGGGGGTAACGGGCCTGTTCTGGTACTGAATGGAGATGTGCAGGACTCATCACAATGGTCACCACAATGCTATAGCTTACATTTAGCTCTATGTGTTGAGGTATATATAGGTAATAATGCATTTTAGCCTTAACTCCATCCACAGTGTGTGTTCCCACATCAGCGCAACTTTCCTCTCCATCTCTCCTAGCTAGTATTTTACATGACTGACAGATTAACTCCGCTTCATCGCAGGCAGAGCTGTCAAAATTTGCTAACCTTTCAAAACATTGCAACAAAACTCTACTGCTCTACAACACTTGCTCTCCGCAGGGACACAGCAAATAAAGTGCAAATATTTACAGTAAAGCTGGGAAGGCTGGACAAAGTGAAGGTCAGCGTTCGCATGTAATAAACACTTCTGCAAGTCTAAGAGGCGTATTTGTAAGTTTAAATTTTTCCATGGCTGCCTCCATAATTTTGGCATTCTGACTACAGTGCACTGCAATTCCCTGTCATTAACAGAAAACAACAACCACTGTTTTTCTAAGCTTACATTTATTAGGGTGGCTTCTAACTCAGCTCTATATTATTGTAATTAGATTAGGGTATGCTCCATGGCCCATTCCATGCGTACAAATCATTTAAGAACCAGAAGCAGTATGCAGTCTCTTTTTCTGTTCAGACTAAGTGAGCTTAAAGCTGTCTGGGCGTTCTTATTCCCTGCTGAATACATGTACATGAAAAGACAAGCTGCAGATTATTTTTCTATGTTGGGTTAAAGCCTGTATGTCCCCAGTCAAGTGGCATGGAAATCCTGTTGAGACTGAGCACACAGATTTGCTCACTGTGGCTTAATCAAGTGATATCTGAGCCCAAGTCCTTTTATGCTGTTTCACTGGACCATACTTATCTACAGCTGAATTGTATTAACTTGCAACAAAGAGAAATGGGAAGGAAAAGAAAAAGATTTCTATTGTTAAACGATTTTAAATTTTTAAAATACATGCAGGTATTGGTAACATGCTGGAGAATTCTTCTTGTTGTAGGCTGATACTTAACAAACACTACTTTTCAAAACAAGAGCAGGGTGTAACCAAGTCCATAAACTATTTTCATGCTGAATGTCATGACCCAGGAAACACAAATACAGAAGTACAAGGTACAAAAACCTAAGACTAAGCCTATTTTGTGAGAACAATAAAGCTTTTTTCATGCTTTTATCAGGGGAATTTCCAGGGCTTTTGCTTTTGGAGTGACAACAGAAAGGCACCCTCTGAGGTTCAGAACCCCATGTCAATAAAGGATGATAAAACTTACTTACTGACTAACTAAACTAACTCATCACACTTTGATGAATGAAAGGAGGTAATAAGCATTCCCACTGGTACGGACTAGGGTTCCAATGTTGTGTGCAGATTTGAGGGCCAGTGCTCAGGCTGTTAGCTCACTGGACCATGAGACTTGATCCATAGATGGAAGACAATGTGCTCAGACCTAATTAGCTGAACCAGTCAAGTGCCCTTAATTGGATTATGGGCCTGACTTTTGGGGCAATGTGTATCCAACAGAGATTAGGGTGCACAGAGCACAAAGATTTCCATAGTCAACTCTCAGAAATACAGGAAAACAATCATGCATAATTTCCATTTTATTTTTCAGCACCTCAAACTTAAGATAGTCAAGTTGGTTCTATCCTGGCAAGAAATTGCTTGATGAAAAAAAGCACAGGGCCACAGAAGCTGCTCAGGTTGATGTCTGTTTTCATTTGCTAATGGTTAGCAGATACTTATCACATGTTCTGCAATGACATACTGGTGCGGCTTGTTTGGCATGCATGCTAAGCCTCTCTCAAATGACATTTCACTTTCATTTGACCCACACAACAGTTAAAAGGAAACAGCTTGCACAAATAAGCCATTGTATAGCATTTCACGCTCTATTCATCATTTGTTTGAGCACAGTGAGGTCAACAATAAAACTGTGGATCTACTCAGAGGGCTATATGGGAACAAGATTAATGCAGCATGAATCGACAATGGTTACATTACTTGGACCTTCTTTCTCCTTTTTGTGAGAATTCTATCACTTGATTAACAAGATCAAAACCATTTATTTCAACAACTATATGCTGTGAAAGAGTAAGCAGTCAGTATGCTTCAAATGCTTCACTCACCGAGTGCTTCATCTCAGCCATAGCTGAAAATATGTGCATATGATAGTGTAAAGCCATTAAATTAACCTTGGTAAACCTACCTTATGCTTAATTCACATACCTAAACCCTACAACAGCCAGGTGTCTTATGGGAATGGGGTTGTTGCAGGAGTATCAGAAACCATTTACAGCAGTTAGAAAACAAGGGAGAAGAATTGCCTTCGTTAAATTTTATTTTTATAAACGACACAGATCTTGCCGCCTACTGTTGGCCACATAACTGCCAGGTTGTGAACATACAAACTGTTTCATTAGTAGAAGAATACTACTAATCTAGCTAAATTTACTAATATTAAACTTGCTATGTCTTACTTTCCATCTCTTAACAGAGTATTCAGTGCATGCGTGTTTCATGATTTTTTATTTTTCTTTCCCCTCAGTATGTGTTATTTATTACAGCAAGGACACCAATTTTGTTGTGAAAAGACCACATGAACTAAAACTGAAACCTGAACTAAAGCAAGAAACTGCAGAGTTGCATCAGATGACTTTGGTTGCCCAGACTGAATGATCCCCTGTGTTTTAAAGGTCCCATACTTTAACAATTAAACTTTAAAAGCATGTGTCTTTTAAACACACCACTGGTATTACTCCACTCACATCAGACAAATAATAATTTGACTGCTAATTTTTTGAAGTTCCATTAAAGGTCACCTGGGGTGC
The DNA here is from genome assembly GCA_001698575.1 of Mola mola. NCBI lineage: Eukaryota > Metazoa > Chordata > Actinopteri > Tetraodontiformes > Molidae > Mola > Mola mola. The sequence continues at coordinate 717,086 of KV751382.1, read as the reverse complement.
AAGTCAAGTGTTAACTGTTGAAAAAACATGATATGGATTTGTCAGGACCAATACACATACTAATGATTGGTAATTAAAAAGACCGACAAGTGAACAAGTGAAACTGATAAAGATAAATAAAAGAAAATCCAAAACTCTCAACATTATATTTCAGTTACGTGTACTGCAGATTGCCTTTCCTGGTGTTCACTCAGTGCAATCCCCTAGATATTTTCTTTAGAGCACTCATCTGCAATACAGGGCAAAGAAAGAGTAAATTGAAATTAAAGCTGTAGGCCGAAATGTTGTATACAGTATATAGAAAACAGGAACATAGTAACTATTGTTCTCTGACCACTGTTTACCATCTATGCAGCCAATGTACGAATAAGAAAGTCCAAAAATTAGTAAGATCTAGTAAGTAAAAGTGGCAAAAATACTCAGTACTTAACAAATCAAATTAGAAATCTTATTTAAGTAAAAATAAAAAAAAAATAAAAAAGAATTTGCAGTAGAAAATATTTCAAGCATCAACTGTAATAGTGCAGGATGCCCTATTGCAGAATAATATCAAGTGGTATGTTAAATTATTAATGATGACTTTGTGTGTTAATTGCTTTAATATTCCAATCCTGATCTGGATATCTCCCAAATTTCAAACAATAATTTATTGATGTAAGACCAATATACACGTTTTTTTTTTTTTTCACTTGCACAAAAACTGCAGGTTGGCACTCACAGTGTACACCACTGTCAAGGGCAAACAAGCCCCTCACACATATCAGCAGACCTGCAAAAGTTACTCACAGTTTAATGTCTGTTTTATAATTGGTGGTTTAAGGATGCTGCTTCATAGTAATGTTAGAGAACTCACATTAGTGAGGAAGTGCAAATGACCCCCTTTTACCCAATTCTCTATCATGCAAAAATCCTTTAAAAAAATTAAAATCCAGTATCTAGATGATAATCTGGATCACCATTAAAAATCTAACCAATTATTATTACTTGGGCCTCTCCTGAAAATCTAAAAAAAAAAAAAATCTGTCCGTAACATTTTTAAGTTAACTAACAAATGCTGGCAATAGCACAACTGAGGTAGGTAATGAATAAGTTAAACTTTGAGTATCATTTAACCAACTATTTCAATTTTGTATTTGGAATGTTTCAACAATGATATTTAACAGTTGTCAATAATGGCATTGACTTGTATACTGTATCGTGCATTTTCAAGTCTTCCAATTCGTTAATGTGCATTTAAACCCTTCCGCCCTGTCACATTCACACCAGCTGCTCTAATAATGCTGATCAGAAGCTCATCAGGAGTATGCATGTATATACTAGGAGAAATTTAGGGGCTCAGGATGCTGCTTCATGTACTGTTGCAGAAGTACAGGTGAGCATTTTAACACTAAAATGCATTTAAAAAGAGATTATTTCTTGTCTGCTTTTATTGTTCCAGCCTAATATGAATATGCCAACTTATCTCAGTCAACTTTCAAAACTCAGCTTTTATTTCTGGAAAAAAAAAAATAAAATAAAATCATGCTTTCAGATAAATAAGGTTTACTTTAACTAAAAGTTAATCTTATAGTTGGTAGTCTCTAGATAACAAATCAAACTTGATCACACCAGGGACATCAACAGTAAAGTGTCTTTTAAAATAGTGTTTAATGAAACCAACCACTCATATCTGACCATTCTTGGTTTGGTGGTCATTATTCCAAATTGTGCTGGTGACTGGTAAAGGATATACTGTATACTTAATGTGGAACAATCTTTCCTGGGTGTACCAGGGTGACATTGTCCACTATCCCAATGGACAGTTTGAGTAGACTTGAGTTTTCAGTTCCCAGTGTTACAGCTAACTCACAAGACTAGTTCATGAAATCATACCCAGTTCATCCAAAAGCCTTTTGTGAGGAGCATTTATATGGTAATTAAGATAGGGCCTATCCAGTTACTTACAATAACTGCCTTTTTTAGTCAAACATGCACTCAGAAAAAAAAGTGCATCGATTCTCAATGACTGGGTGAGAGCATGTCAGGAATTTATGATTTGGCAGCCAGATATTGTCCACTCTCAAATGGCTAACGCTTAAGGATCTCATTGATGCTCATAGTGAATTATAGCATTTTGTGCTGATATCCATCACTTTTAAAGGGAAAATCTATGTGAAAATCTATCGAACTGAACACGAGGACAGGACTCAAGTAGAGATGTCCAAAAATGCACCAGTAAAAATGTGAAAAGGAAAGGTTTATTGTAAAACAATAAATAATCAGGCATGGGCACAAATGTGGAAGCCTAAGGCATTGTTAAAAAAAACACGAAAGGGGGACTACCATGACAAGCAACATAAAAATTAAGAAAATAAATGAAGAGAATGACACAAGACCTACCGCTTGGAAACAGACATAACAGTCTAAAACTGGTTGTCAAACTAATCAGAAAAATTAACAGCTGTACATACACCGGTCATGCGTAACATTATGACTACCTGCCTCACATTGTGTTGGTCCCCCTTTTGCTGCCAAAACAGCCCTGACCCCTCGAGGCATGGACTCCCCTTGGCCCCTGAAGATGTGCTGTGGTATCTGGCACTAAGACATTAGCAACAGATTATTTAAGTCCTGTAAGTTGCGAGGTGGGGCCTCCATGGAACGGAATTGGTCGTCCAGCACATCCGACGGATGCTCGATTGGATTGACATCTGGGGAATTTGGAGGCCAAATCAACACCTCAAGCTCGTTGTGCTCCTCAAATCATTCCTGAACCATTGTTGCTTAGTCCTAAACCATTTTTGTTTTGTGGCAACTTTACTCTGCTGAAAGAGGCCACAGCCATCAGGGAATACCATTTTCATGAAAGGGTGTACATGGTGTGCACCAGCTTAGGCAGGGGGTACATGACAAAGTTTGATCCACATGGATGGCAGGACCCAAGGTTTCCCAGCTGAACATTGCTCAAATCATTAATTGCCTCTGCCAGCTTGCCTTCTTCCCATTCCCTTCCCGGTGGCATGTGTCCCCTAGGTAAGCTGCGCACACACACCCAGCCATCCACGTTATGTAAAAGAAAACATGATTCATCAGACCAGGCAACCTTTTTCCATTGTTCAATTGTCCAGTTCTGATGCTCACGTACCCATTGTCGGTGCTTTCGCCAGTGGACAGGTGTCAGCATTGGACACCCTGACTGGCCTGCATCTATGCAGCCCAATACGCAACTGCGATGCACTGTGTATTCTGACACCTTTCTATCGGAAACAGCATTAAGTTCTTCAGCAATGGCTCATCTGTTGGATTGGATCACACGGGCCAGCCTTCAATCACAACGTGCACCAATGGGCCTTGGCCGCCCATGACCCTGTCGCCGGTTCACCACTGTTCCTTCGTTGGACCACTTTTGATAGATACTGTCTACTGCAGACCGGGAACAACCCACAAGAGCTCTGACCCAGTCGTCTAGCCATCAGAATTTGGCCCTTGTCAAATTCGCTCCAATCCTTACGCTTACCCATTTTCCCTGCTTCTAACACATCAACATTGAGGACAAAATGTTCACTTGCAGCCTAATATACTCCACCCAATAACAGGTGCCATGATGAAGAGATAATCAGTGTCATTCACTTCACCTGTCACTGGTCATAATGTTCTGCCTGATCGGCGTACATGTGATAAGAACTTCCTAAAATGAAAGAAACCATGTTTGGGAAAACACTACTTTTTAGTTTTGTCCATGTCTTATCTGAAGTCATTCAGAGAAAGGAAAGTACTGGTGACTGGTAAGCAGGGACCAGCCTGAGCCAGCCCTATAACTAAAGTATAAATGATATAAATTCGTTACCTCATGCTGCCTCCCAAGAGGAACACCTGTTGAGAGAGTCAAGAAAACTAAAACTACAATTAAATGATTTATTCATAATAAAACACAATTTCAGCAACAGAGATTACGCTTGGAGAACTTTGAACATAGCATTAAATCCAGCAAATTTCTAGCAAACCAACTAAAATAGAACAAAGAAAAAGTAACAATATCCTCAGTAAAGGACTCCACTGGGACAACAACCTGCATCCCATAAGGAATAAATAATACATTTAGGGATTTCTTTAAAAAAATTGTATTCATTACAGATTAACCCATCTAACTCTAGCATATATGCGTTCCTGACCACAGTTGGCCTTCCAAAATCAAATAAGGAAAAAATAACGGCTCTGGGGTCACTTATTTCAATGGAGGAACTTCAAGAAGCCCTTAAACACATGACCAACAGGAAAGCTCCAGGACCAGATGGGTTTCCTACAGAATTCTACAAAGAATTCTGACCAGAGCTTGCACCAGTATTCTACAGAATGCTTCCATTCTCCCTCCTAATATGAACTGTGCAGATACTAGCCTCCTTCTCAAACCAGACAAAGACCCTGCACTTCCATTTAGCTATCGTCCAAAATCCCTCATAAATGCAGATCAAAAATTGATCTGCAAGGCGCTGGCCTGAAGACTTGAAAAAATAACACCTCACATTATACACCCTAATCAAACTGGGTTTATCAAGGGCCGACACCCCAACTAACAACAGACGCAGACTAATTAATTTAATAGATTACTATAACAGTGAAAACAAAGATACTATAATCGTGTCCTTAGATGCAGAAAAACAATTTGACAGGGTAAATTGGAAATTTCTCTTCACTACATTACAGAAAATTGGGTTTGGGGATCATTTTCTAAGATGGATCAAATTATCATAATAAACTGTAATTATTGTTAGAACAAATGATCAAACTTCTCCAAGCTTCCCTCTCCAAAGGGGCACCAGACAGGGTTGTCCACTCTCCCACTCCCTTTTTGCCATACTTCTTGAGCCACTTGCAGCCGCAATTCGGCAAAACAATAATATTAGAGGAAGTAAAACAGCAAATGTGAAACATAAGATAAGCCTTTATGCTGATGATGTATTACTTTTCTTTCAAAGTGCACAAATTTCTCTTTCAGAGACAATAATACTCATAAATAAATTCTAAAATATTTCAGACTCCTCTATTAATTGGAACAAATCAACTGTTCCACCAATAAATTCGGAATTTCAGAGTACGTTAACTGCCCCGCTACAATCAGGGAACATTAATTACCAAGGTATCTATATCCCTGCCAGGCTGTCAGATCTGACATGGCTAAATCATATTCCCTTTATTAAAACGATAGAGGATGATCTCACTCGATGGGCGAGTCTACCATATCACTTAAGGGAAGAGTAGCAACAGTAAAAATGATGGTCTTGTCAAAAACTAATTATATTTTCTCAATGTTCCCAACCCAACCTCCCCTGGCCTGATTCAAATCATTAGACTCTAGCATCTCCAAATTTCTATGGTAAACTAAACCACCATGTATAAGTTTAAAAATTCAGCAAAAATCTAAAGATGGTGGTTTGTAATTACCACATTTTCATAACTGTTAACTGGCCAATAGACTACAATATATCCTAAAATGGATCAAGCAGAGTCCATTAGACCAAACATGGTTAGATATTGAACAAACATTGTGTAAAGCGTCCAAATTCTGGTTCTTCCCTTTATTAGTCCCATTATCAGACAACATAGCTGCTTCAAGAGTATTCAAATTAGCACCTTCCTTACAGCCTGATGGGAATTTCTTAAAACAAATAGGTCTCCACTCATCCCTTGCAAACTCACGCCAATCTGGAATAATCCTGACATCCTGCAAAACAAAAAATCTATAAACTCTACAACATCATATTACAAAGGGATAAGACATCTAGAGCATATCCTCCAAGGTAATGACTTCATCCAATTTAATGAACTCATAGCACTATATGGTCTCAATAAAAACAAATTCCTGGAATATCTTCAACTGAAATTAAAGCAAGGTTTAACCTTAGCCAACTGGATTTAGAGCGATTATCAATAATAACAGATTTTTTTACAGCTTTCACCTCCAAAATTACTCTCAAAAATTAATTCAGTACTGTCTGAAATAGATAAAACAGTATCTCTTTCTACCTCCAAATGGGAGAAAAACTTATCAGTCCAGATTCTAATTTTTGGATACAAATTTATTACAATACCTTCAAAATGACCCAAAATGCCAACGTACAACTCATAAAATACAAGGTTTTACACAGAACACACTATACAGGACAAAGGATGTTCAAAATGGGTCTCACACAAACAAACGTCTGTTCATTCTGCATGGCTGGATCACCAGATACTTATGTGCATGCTCTTTAGGATTGTACAACTGTCAGCAATTTTTGGCAAAGGGTTTGTGAAGACCTAACAATGTGTTTAGGATACCCGATCCCTGCCTCCCTCCACTTTGTCTGCTGGGTGACCTCACCAATATTAATATGGAGAAAAACAAGTCTTACATGCTCCTTGCAGTTTTAAGCATCGCCAAGAAAACCATCCTCATGAATTGGAAACCAAAGGAGAGCTTAAGTATAACTCAGTATAGGAACCTTTTATTAGACCAAATCTCCATGGAGAGAATGTCTGCGTGTTCAAAAAATAAGTCAGCAGAATTTGAGCAGATCTGGTCAGCAATGATTAAATTCATTACGTAGTGTCGCTGGGGGTTGGGCCTTTGCCACCCTGGCCTCTGGGCTGGTTCGGGCGGGTCATGGCCTGTGTGCTGCCGGGGTGTCTGGTGCCGCCCTAGGATGCGGGGGGCCCCCGGGCCTGCCTGGGGCCGTATGCCTGGGCGCGG
>KV751382.1:693588-710312 GCA_001698575.1 Mola mola | reverse complement strand
GGGGCGGTGCATGGTGGGTCTGGGTCCTCCCCGCCCTTCCTTGTGCGGGTGGTGGGTCCTCCACCCCAGTTGTTGGGGTGCCCATGCTCTGTCTGCCCCTCCCCCCACATTTTAATTGCACCATAGTCATCTACACTACCACATCTACACACCCATACCTTGCATGCACACACTCTACACCCATTTTGGGGGGGGTGGGGCCGTGGTGGGGCTTTCCTGTTGCCCCCATCGCTGGCCCTGGAAGTGTTCAACTCTCACCCTCATCAACTACCTACAACATCCAATGACAAACTTTCATGCACACGCAAATGTACACACACACTACACAATGGATAGTTTTGTAGATACAATTGCCTCATGAACACTACTGGGTTAATTAGCAATTTTCTTTACAATTGTAATTATATGTATTTTGGGCACTCTCTTTGCTACCATGGTAAATACTATGGTAAATTTGCATTGTAAACCCTACAGTTAGTGCTGTTATTGCAGTAAGCTATTATAGTTACAATGACAATCATTATTACTGCTGCTGTTATTGTAGTTGTTGTTGTTGTTGTTATTATTGTAGTTATTGTTGTTGAGTTTTTTTTTTGGTTGTTGTGCTCTTCGTGTTCCCATAACCCACTGTCATCCCTACCCCTCTTTTGCCTCATGCAATCCGTTCACCATGCCAATAACGTTAAACACAGATCTCAACAACAGGAATATATCAATATATCTCCTTTTGTAGAGCAAATCTGTTGTAGCGCAACACGGCATCCAGAATTTTCACACTGCATGCCTCAGCTGTTGAACAGGACATGTTTAAAAATAAATAAATAAATGAAAGAAGTGACTGAAGTCTCTGGCTTCCATTTTCCATTTGGGAACTCTACAGACCACCAGTAACCCTGTATCTTGGGAGCATAGGGATGTAGCAGGGAAAGAAATTTAAGACCTTGTTTTAAAAAATAAATACAGCATCTTAATGCTTATTCCAGCTTTATCAACATCAATAATCTCCTAAATCCATGTCATGTCATGTAATCAATAAAAATAAAGACATTACTTTCATCATCTTGGTTTTTTGCAGACATGGCTTTTCCAGATAGTTGTGTGCTGGTCTGTTGACTTTCAGCCATTGTGGCAAAAGGGGGAGGTCTCAGATTTACTTGTTCACAAAAATGATTTATGAAAATGCACACCTATTCACTTGCTTTACTTTGCATTAATAAACATTGCCCAATGTCTTCTACTCTTTGTAATCTTTGAAAAGAAAGATTGTACATGCAATTCACTTGTTTAAGCCAAAAAAAAAAACACTTTCTGCCCTGAGGCCCGTTCAGTGATTTGAATTTGTTCCTATATTTTGTCGCCCTTGGACTTACAACCTCTGAGCTACACCTCATTTAAGGCAACAATAATAGAAATAATTAAAAGTGCTTACTAAATATAAAAAAGGAGAAAGATGATGATGATGAACATGATGAATAAAAATTATGCTTTTTAATTTTGCTGTTTTGTTTTTCCCTCCTGACAAAACAAGCAGATGCAATAAAAATTGATTCCAAGTACTCATGAAGATTATGATTCACAGACTTAAGTGCAGACATCTTCATCAGAACACTATACTATTGTTCAGAGACATGAGAATAAACCCAAGTCAAATAAATCTAACTTGATTTAAAGGGCGCCTGAACATGTCTTTGAGTGTTAAGGATAACTCCAAAGTATTTTTCATCATTGTTTGGCTTTAACACACATATGTCAAGTGAACAAGGGAGGACATGTAGATAGTTGGTGTGAGAGAAGAAGATGTAGAGGACTGGGAAATATGAAGAGGATGATTTGTTGTAGTGACTCCTAGAAATACCTAGGAAAGCCAAATGAGGAATTACGAGATGTCAAGTGAAAAAAATGTAAATTTCTTTCAATGGTGGGACGATCAGCAGGATATACAAGACTACACTTACACAATTACAGATTATCTATCTTTTTGTTTTTAATGTCAGGATATACTGATCATTTTACCAGTTATGACAAAATTTATTTTTATAAAAGCTACTGCAACTAGAGGTAGAGGACTGGTAGGACTCGAGCATGATGGAGACACAAGACCGCCCACAGAGGGCGAGTGGGGAATTTTTTTTAAAGCACAGATATACTGTGCTATATCTGTGGGGGCCCAGTGGTGCAGTGGTTAGCACTGCCGCCTCCTGGGTTTGATTACTGGGTCAGAGCCTTTCTGTGCGGAGTTTGCATGTTCTCCTCCCCCCCCAAAAAACACGCAAAACAGGAGGTTTGGCTAATTGGTTACTGTAAATTGTTCGTGAAGTGACGATTAGTCCATGGTGTACCCCGCCTTTGCCCACTGATGCTGGGATAGGTTTCCCACTTTGACCCCAGGATAGACTAAATATCACAGCCCGATAGGTGAGGAGAGAGTTGGAGAGGCTCCACCAGGGAAAAGCTGCTGGTCGGAATGGCATCAGACCTCGAGTGTTGAGGGCGTGTTCCAGCCAGCTGAGGGGAGTGCTCCAGCACTTCTTCAACCTGAGCCTACACCTCCAGAGCATCCCAGTGCTGTGGAAAACATTCTGCCTGATCCTAGTGGCCAAGACCAGTCGAGGTGGACTGACTAGTGGGTTGGAGCGGTGAGAACCACCTCCAGCTGGACGTGATGAAGACAAATTAGATGGTAGTGGACTTCAGGAGGAACAAGCCCCCACCCTCTCCTATCTGCATTAATGGGACTGATGTGGAAATTGTCCAGGCTTGCAGGTACCTGGGAGTACATCTGGACCACAAGGTGGAGTGGTCCACTAACACGGAGGTTGTATACGAAAAGGGCCTGAGCCGGCTCTACTTCACCAGGAGGCTCAGGTCCGTCAATGTAGGCAACTGGATGCTCCTGATGTTTTATCAGTCTGTTGTGGCGAGCGCCATCTTCTTTGCTGTGGTGTGCTGGGGCACAGGCATCAAGGCAAAGGAAGCCAACAGACTAAATAAACTGATCAGGAAAGCAGGTTCTGGCTGCCTTGGAGGACGTGATGAAGTAAAGGATGCCGACCAAATTGCTGGATCATGTTTCCCACGGGGATTACTAAATTACATATAAATTACATATAAACAAGTGTTTTCTGATCTGTATTAGGAAAATAGCCTACGACTACTCTCATTAACTATGTATTCTACACATCTACAAGCTGATATGCTGTAGCTGATGAAGCCCAGAAGTTTGCTATAGCCATATTACCTGATACTGTATGTCATGGTTCCGCTCTCTGCTTTTAGTTTGGTAGTTGTGTTTTGGTCTTTCTCCGGTGTTGTGGTTTTGTTTTACTTAATTTCAGGACATGAAGCGGTGCAGGTGTGCAGAGCTGATTACCCGCAGCTGTCGATTCCTCATCACAGGCGGTATTTAAGACACAGATCCTGATCTGCTCGTCGCCAGAGCGTCTTGTTCCCAGCACGGTAAACTTCGACCGCTCCCTACGTCCTGATACCTTTGAATTCTCTGTTTCCATGTTCTTCTTGTCCAAGTCTCCTAGTTCTGCTCTCGTGACTTTTTGTTGCTACTTTGATCCTGTGGTTCCTAGTGTAACTAGAGATTTTCTGTCCAATACTTTGCTCAGCCTTCCTAGCGTTGCTAGCGATCTTTTGTTTGTACTTTGTCTAGCACCTTCCTGGAGTTTCCTGCGCCTTTTGTTAATCATTGTTTTGTTGTTCCAGCCCTGCCTGAACTGGAGAGCTCAGCCACCACAGCCGTGTCCAGCCCTGGTGTTCTTTGTTACTCTGTTCGGTTTTGATTCTTGTTTGTTAAATACATTTTATTTTGTACTTCAACCCCTGAGTTTCCTGTGTCTGCTTGTGGGTCCAGACTCCGTACGTCACATGATAATCCCTTTTCTCACATTGAGTAACATCAGATGCTACTTGTTTGAGAAATGTAAAGCTACTCCATTAACCCCTAGCACCATAACTAACATAATCCTTAATAATTTAGGCTACCATTACAGCCTTCAATGCCAGCTTAAATTTCTGCAAACAGTTATACTGTATTTTGTCACTATATAGGTGGTCAGTATGCTTGAAACAAAATGCTTTTTCACAGGTCACAGCTATAGCTAAAGGTCAAAGGCTGCATCACATGGTAATACAGAGGGAGGAAACAACACATCATACACTTAAATTTAATTATTTGACTGGTGAAATACTGTTGTTGAGCAATCACGCTTCACAGTAATGACTTTTGCTTTTACTTAAGAACCACCTGTTTGACTGGGTCTCAGTTTCTCTTACACTTAGCGATAAAACACAAAATGTATCTTAAAAATCTGAAAAGTGGAGAGTATTTCTGGATTTTTTTACATACATAAATATACTGTAAGATATTAACATTTTATGAACACCAATGTAGGTGGGAAGTATAAGTTTAATTTGCTTAAAATTAATCTTTTAAATTGATGTGTATTTACATTTTTTTTTAAGTTAAGCTGACCCTGAACATGACCCTGCTCGTCTGCTTGTTCCAGCCTTTAGAAAGATACCTTCTTCACTCAGACTATATTTTTTTCAGTGAAGGAGCCATGACCTTGGTTACATGGTCATAATAACCTGAGGCTCATATCCATGCAGAATTTTCTGTTTTATTGGGTACCTATACAGCATTCAAAATATTCAATTAGGGGTAATCCCCACTTTAAACATGACCAAAGAGTTAGAGCTCTTTGAGTTTAGTTGAGCTTATTTGTGTTTTTCCCTGATACACAATGCTCCATTTGATAAAAATCAATCTATATGAAACTGCACCTACATAAATGTACTAGTGTATTCTGCAAAAATACAAATGTGAGATTATTTTTACTTGAATATTTTTACTTTGTATAACTTTGTACTTCCTGTCGATCAAATGATATGATCCCATGGTCACAAGTGGGATTTTGAGAAAAAGTTTTACTCGATAAATTTTGTGTTTCTCCCCTCCCATCTAGACTGTATCATGGCTCTCCTCTGACTGGGTTTGAGGAATTGCCAAACCATTTCTTACTCATCTGGATTTAATTTTAATAATCAAGTTCCTGAAGAAGTGTGATGGTATGGATGAATGGGAGGTTTGAGGGTGTTTGAAATGTGTTGATCATGTATATTCTGTAAACATTTTAACAATGTTCTTCGTTGTTAATGAATAAGAAGTCATGGATAAAGCATTACTTAATTTATTCAATTGCCATTTTCTCGAGTAAGAGCAGCTACTGTTTATGGCAAGCAGTGTGTCTGACCAATTGGTCTGTACAGATAGAGACATAAAGACACAACTCAACACATAGCTGTGTATTTATGAATATGTTGCAGTAAACCACCGCCGTATAACAAAAGAAACAAACAAAAAAGATAGACAAAGAATTTTGACTGTTTAAATAACCCTTTGTTTTGCCTTTTCACAGGACAGCCATGCTAAAAAGAAATTATCTTTTTGAATTTAAAAGGAATTTTTTAATGCACTACGAGTATGTTTACTTTTATATTTTCAGTTCAAGTTGTGTAAATTATACTTTCATACTGTCACCACTCAATTAAAAATTAGAAAGCATTTCATTTCACAGTCTGGTATTTATGCTTACATACTGTAGGTAAACAATCTAAAATCTTTCTGCACTGCTGTTTGTATACTATAGCCTACTCCGCATGTAACAAAACATAGCACAAATCAACAATTTTATAATTATTAAAATGTTAATGTTCACCTGTTAATTACACACCGGCAAACCCTTATAACATGAAAATGGGAAAATAAAATGAAATCTGCAATACAGATGACAATAATAATGCAATAAGTAAATAGAATATGCCTTTGATTGACTGAGCGCTGTTTAGACAGCCAAAATCACTTTGAAATGTTTTAATGCATTTTTGTCCCTTCCACCATAATATATTATAGTTTAAATTGGCTTGGCTCAAGAAAACCTTGTCTTAAATATCAAGTCTCACTTTTCATAAATCTCACTTTATGTGCTTTATGCTCATGATTTATATGTGTTTACATCTGGCCTTTGGTCATGTGGGCATGTAAACAGTTTAGGTTTTATGAATGTTGGTGGTATGGATATGGATAAAAAAGTGCATGTCAAAGTTCCAGGCACTCCAAGGTGCATTGCAGCAGTAGTTGTGTGTTGCCAATTGAGTGTAGATTTGATATGTTTGATATTTGATTTGGTCTAAAAGGTTATGAGGTTAGCCAATATGTAAGCAACTATATCGTTGATGTGCCAAAACTCAGCACACATTAAAAAAAATAAAATAAAAAAATAAATAAAACAGCAAGGAAGTATTACAAGGGTTCAAAGAGTTACATTTGTATTTTTGCAGTTATGTAATACACAGTGGTGATGAAATAAGTAACAAAATGAAATAAAATGTTGGTGTTTCATTCCAAAGAGCATCCAGCATTATCATGACACTCAGACTGCTGCATACTGGGCTCATTTGCTCCTTTGTCTTGAGTGGTCCTGACATGATGGGTGATTACAACAAGGCTTACTATATTAATGGAAAAAATATTATTGGGGAACGGGGAGTGGGTGGTAGGGAGTCATAGATAACAAGAATGAGTTAAGACAGGCAGGGCCACATATCTTAACAACTATGGTATTGATTTGGCCAACAGCCCTCTCAGAACTTGGACTTGATCTGCTAAAGATGACACCTGATAATTGTGGTGTAGCTTGTGTGTCCTCTATTGTGCTAACATGCTGCTGCTGTGCAGAGCCCTTCCTGGAAGACTTTGCAAGTTGGCCTTCACAGCATGGAAGCCTGTTTAAAGGAACAATTTTAATTTTGAGTCGTACTTCTGTTTCATCAAACACTGATGCTTTGGTTTGTTAGCTAATGCTCACAGGATGTCATTTGTAGGGCTCAAATAGTCATGAATGTAGATTTGATATTGATAGAGTTGTGCCTGTCAATATGAATGACCATGATTGCACTTGCAAATACCTCTCAGCCTCTTTTCAGTATCTCTCAGCTACCATACCCATTTGATTTCACCTAGGAGGAACTGTTTTAAAAAAAAAAAATGCTAATGCCCAGATTTCAGTTCGTGACACACAGAGAGGCAGTAGCAGCAATCCTACAGAATAACTCTTGTCTATGAGTTGTTTTACCTACCCGTTCAACTGAAACTGTGAAAATTTAAAGATTTCCTTTAAGAGAAAACATGAGCAGTAAATATGACTGATGCTGGGGTAAAGTCAGAGGTTTCTTACCATAATAAGATGTGTTCCTGTGGATTTTTGGTTCTTACAATTCCTCCTCATAGGTTCTTCTCTCACCCGTTTGATCTCCTACCACGAGATTATGTTATGGCTTTGAATTAACTTCCGAGGGAGAAGCCTGGCATCCTAGGTATGTGTTTCTGCATCTTAAGAGGCTTATGGAAGAAATATGTTCTCTCTTATAGCTTTATATTTTTCAGCTTTTTAAAAAAATCTGATATCTCTTAACCCCACTCTCCTAAAAATGTTTGCCAAATAAGACTCAGATTTGTCAGACACTGCAAATCCAGTTTTACTATGTAATATGTCTGAACATGGCGTTAAAGCTTGGGTTTTAAGTCTGAGTACACCACAGGGGAGAGGCTTTGCAACAATGCCAACCTGTCAGTTGGAGTACAGGAGTATTGTTACACCAGCAAAACAGGGTAAGAAACGACAACATCGAGGGCTCTTCAGAAGGTAATATTCACTTTTTGCACATCTATATACACAGAAGGTGATTTTTCTTGTGCTTCTAGAGAAACACTGTGTATTTGAGAGTGTCATGGGCATGGCTTCCCAACCTCTAAACAACTGGGCAAGCTCCACACCTTACGCCACACACCTCCAAATACCATGCCATACCAAATGACAGTCACGTATATTTTATATATAAACCCATTTACAATGATTTTTAATTGCACTTTGCTGTTGTATTAAACTATCAGACAATGGTTACGTGGAATTCACTTCCACTTTATATTATTGAAGATAACAAAAGAGATCAGTTTAAAATTGTGTTGAAAAGTCATCTTCAAATATATTGAAAACCATAATTGAATAATGGATTTTGAAAATACAGTGGTGTTAGTATAAATATGATACATTCATACAAAAATGATGATGATTTAATTGGAATTTGCTTTAGGCATTGAAATTTACTTTATACACCCTATTCTCCTGAAACAAATATGTAGATGTTCAGGTTTCAATTATTATATGATGAAACCTAACATTTATGCTGCATTTAATGTGTATGTCTGGATATGGGATGGACCCCAAGAAGAATAGCCAATGCTTATGCAGGTACTAATGGATCTAAATAAAGAAGGTAAGAATGTGTCGTTAAAGCATTACTGCATGCTGTGAGTGCCAAGGACTTAAAACTTATAAAGCCTTTGGTGAAGTCACTTGTCCTTCCTTCAAATATACTGTATCACACAACATTTTGTCAATACAATCCACCTATTCAAGTTGTACCATTTGTTTTGCCATTCTGGTTGAAACAGCTTGTTGTTTTCACAGCGGTTGCCTCATTTTTGGGTTACTGAAGGGCAGGAGGTGGATGTGCTGACCTCAGCTTACATATCTGCGGCTCATCCATGTGCTTTTATAACAAAAAACTGGCCCAGGGATGTTTTCTTGTTTTTAGCCATATCCAGTTGACCAACAGGCTAAGGCAAGAGGGTATTTGTGTTTCACATTGCGTAGGTCACATGAATATATGAAAAAAAACAGAATCCAAATGAAAAAAAAATCTTCAAAGTTTCTAGTTATCATAGCTTGGTCATGTATCTCATCAGAATAGAAATGTTTTATTAATAATTTGATTTTTTTTTTTTTGTTGACATTCTTTCTACCAGCCACAATAACAGCTCAAAGCCATCTTACTGAAACCCTGGTTGCACTGTTGAAATTCAGGTACCCAATCCCTACAAAGATTTTGCTTTTAATAATTTTTCAACCTGGTCTCGACAAATAGCATATGAATAACATTCATTGTTGTTTATGCCTAACACAGATGACATCTTTTCAAGCAGATGAAATAAGGACCTCTGTTGAGTGCTTATCTCAACCACAGTTAACTTATCAGAGCAACCAACACAGTATCACTGTCAGCTGCAGTGTCACACACCTGCTTCCTATTGCAAGGAGTGAAAAGCTCGGCAGTGGTCATTCTCAGGATGTCTTCCCTTTCAAAAGGAGCCTCTTGCTTTTGCGGACCTGCAGTTCAATGATGTCTAAGACTACTTCTTCATCTTTGCGTTGAGGGAGGGAGAACAGATCCAAAAAATAGGTCACTGTTTCCTTGACGCTCCGTTCTGCTCATCGATCTGACTCTTCAACACCATCCTCCCACGAAAGCCGCAGTGATCTCTGTGTATGTTATGACTAAAGCATCTCAGATCAAGTGAAGGATGACAAAAGAAGATGTTTCACTTCAACATATCAAGGGACTTGCTTTTTTTTACCTGTGTGGGATTATTACTCCATAACAGGTAAGGCATTGAAACAACACCAGGCCAAATAAAGCAGACTAGAAAGGTTGTGCTTTATTTTCTATTAGCAATATCCTCCTCACTGCTGTTTGAAATGTGTAATTAATGCACTCAGAGTTTGTTTATACATAAGTTTATTTATCTGTTTTTCTGCCTTGCGTATTGGTTCTTATTCCCCTTGAGTTCTCTGGAGGTTTGAATAATTGAAGTGATTTGTATTCTCTTAAAAGAGGTAAAGAAAAGGCCCGGGGGAATAGTTGACATTAAAAATACACAAGGCCTTAAGTCTATTCTCCAGCCGCCTCTTCAAACAGTGCTTTTTAGTGTTTAAATATCTCTTATGAGTTTTTAATATGGAAGGAAACAGAGAAGAGAGAGTAAATTATTGTAACTGACATGTTTTGCAAAAGCCCAGATGATTAAAATGAATAATAAACATTTGTTTTAAAAATAAATATGCAGTTTTCCTTGAAATCTAAATATAGACTAGAATTTTTTGATGCAGACAACTATGTATTGTTGACTGCCTACAAGCCTCTCCAGTCCAGAAGGTAAATTGTTGGTAGAGACATAATTCAAAAGTTGCTTGGAGCCTCGACAGCATTTTGAAAGGTTTAACAGCACTTTAAACAGAGGCCGTCCAAATGTTAAAAGCAGAAAATATTGCTTGCTGCTCCGTGCAACTTAAAAAGCAGGAAAACAAATGAGTGCCCACACAAACACACTTGCAGGCGAGAACTGGAAATTAACGGAGCGATAGTCTTACAAAGGTAATTTCATCACAACTCTTGTTAATACAACACATTTGACAGAAAAGTTAGACAGGTCTGGAGTGTGTTTTTATACAACTTGAAACAACAGCTGCTTAACCTTTAAATGCATACCAACTCTCTTTATAGTTATGATGTTTGTTTGCAGTAATTGTGTTCAAGATGCCAACAATATTTAAAAAATAAATAAAATAAATATCCTATGTTTTAATTTAAAGGAAAGGGCTAAAAACTTAAAGATCCTTTCCACTGTATCTTTCCCTTAAAACAACTGAAGGGATGTGGGTTGTTTTTTGTTTTTTTTTTACTGTGATATCTCTTTAAAGTCATGATGTCCATGATAATATTGAGGCTGTCACCTTAAAATCACAAAAACTTAATTACTTCATATCTATAACATGACAATGTCATGACTTCAGGTAGAAAATACAGCAAGTGGTGGCATCTGCTGTTGTGTGATGAGAATGAGTCAGCTTGAAAGATAAAAAGATGCAGTTTCTCACAAAAAACGCAATTAAATCATAAACTTTATGATTATGGTCGGAGAATATTTTCCATGTTTTTTCCCTTGTAAAGAAATAATACGTTTTAATTTTTTTTAACTTTCAAAATCCTGATTTCGATCTCTGAATAGCACCCATCTCTTTTGACTATATTACTGCTGTAGTTATTTTATACTGTATATTTCTTCTAATACAAAGAAGTGTGGGGACAGAAAACAAATTCAAAAAAAGTTTGTCTGTCAACATGTGAGCACTCCGTGATATACTATTGCACATACAGAAAAAAAGTTCAAATATACTAGCTAATTAGCATCCTGATACATCTAGTATAAGATTATGTTGCACAACAGACTCCTAATCTAAAGTCTGATTTAGCCTCAAAGGACACTTTGACATGTTGACTGCAGGTTTCAATAGTTTATGAAATGATCTGCCTGAGGGTAGTCTGACTTTATGCCATTTACTATATCAGTCAGATAAACAAGCTAATAACATGAGCTCCACATGTAACAAAGCTATCAACCATGTAGTGGACCCAACAGAATTTAGACAGAAGAGAATAGAATTTCAAAGGGGATCCCACAAAAACACACAAGTGTCACATCTCTCCATCTGTCCACAACCTCAAAATAATAGAGTAGCAAGCAACTGGCTGTGAATACTGCATTTACTAATTTCGGTTTAGTAGCCCAGAAAAGGCAAGGAAGCCGTCTAAGTTATTAAAAAAAAAAAAGTAGATAGTTTGATAGAGTTTTCAACATTAAATCTAATAGAGTAATCCCGAAATCACAAAATATTTATTTTTGTGTATATAGAAATTTATAGAGAGTTTTAATAAATGGTTAACTCTGAGACAGGTATTTTAAAATGTGTTGTTTGTTTTGTAAGGAATTGGGAGGACAATCTGCAACTGTGTCTTTTAAAACCCCCTACATTGACAATAAAGGTACAGGTACAGGATAGTAAAGGTTTGTCAATTAAATTTTACTGGAATTACATAGATAAGCCTGGCTTGTGTACATTCACGTCCTATTTACAAAAACAAACATCCAACGGACTTTCCTGTCCTTAATAAAAAATCCTGGTTCAAGACCTTTGTTTCCCTGTCCATATCTATGCTTATTCTTACGTGATAGGGATATAGTGTCGGAGACACTACATTTTCATGTTGTTTGTCCTTAGTAAAACTGAAAGGGAATTTTTTCACATGTTTATTAAAACAATGATGACCTGCTTTAATTTTTGTGGTGAGAGATCAAATGTTAAGGTAACTGTAATTAAAAAAAACAAAAAAACAAAAAAAATCAGTGGTGCAGTGGTTAGCGCTGTCACCTCACAGCAAGAAGGTCCTAGGTTCGATTCCGGGTCAGGGCGCTTCTGTATGTTCTCCCTTTGCCTGCGTGGGTTCTCTCCGGGCACTCCAGCTTCCTCCCACAGTCTAAAAACATGCAAACTATGCGTTAGGTTAATTTGTCACTCTAAATTGCCCGTAGGTGTGAATGTGAGTGTGGATGGTTCATTCATTCTTTTTCTACCGCTTATCCCATTAGGGGTCGCGGGGGGGGGCTGGAGCCTATCTCAGCATCTTGGGGCGAAGGCGGGGTACACCCTGGATGAGTCGCCAGTTCATCGCAGGGCTGACATATAGAGACAAACAACCATCCACACTCACATTCACACCTACGGGCAACTTAGAGTGACCAATTAACCTACCCCCAGATTTGCATGTTTTTGGAATGTGGGAGGAAGCCGGAGTACCCGGAGAAAACCCACGCAGATACAGGGAGAACATGCAAACTCCACACAGAAACGTCCTGACCCAGAATCGAACCCAGGACCTTCTTGCTGTGAGGCGACAGTGCTAACCACTGCACCACTGTGCCGCCCAGTGTGGATGGTTGTTTGTCTCTATATGTCAGCCCTGCGATGAACTGACGACTTGTCCAGGGTGTCCCCCGCCTTTGCCCAAAGATGCCCCCCCGCCCCCCACCACCCCTAACAGGATAAGTGGTAGAAAATGAATGAAAATACAAATAAAAACAAAACAATAACAAAAAAGATTACAAGATTTTCCAGCAATGTTATGCTATGGCGGGCACTGCGACATATCATGTGCAATAGTTAAGCATGTCTAGGTGTGCAAAACAAGGAAAGAAGAGACTGTTTGTGGGGGGCAAAGAAGAAATCTGGAGACAGATGAGAAATGTGTGCAAGCAACATAGGCAAGGGAGGCGAAACAAAATGTTCTTTTATTTTTTTATTTGTAAAAGCTAAAGCTCTGTGCTATTAAAATACTTACTGTTTATATAATGATTTTGGTCAAAATGATGGTGCTGGCCGGTAACTTCAACAAAAAGAGTTAATACTAATAATACTAATACTATTAATGCTAATAATAATAATACATTTTATTTAGAAGTGCATTTTACCTTACAGCAAAAGAGAATTCAAGGCAGTCTAAGAAGCAAATAGTGGTAATAAAAGCCACAGCTTGAGTCAATGGAGTCTGGTTGTTTTGTTCCCACTGGAGTACTGTTTCAGTCTGAATTTTAGCTTAATTTTCCTGTCCAGATCTATTTTAAATAAAAATGACAAATGAGGTCACTATGCACATTTGTACAGGTTAGCCTAAGCCATGTTGCAGATGTAAGAAATTAGAATTCTTTGTTTTTCTATTTGTGTGTTTCTCTCTTATTTATCAATGCATCTTTACAGTCCTTGTCAGTAATTATCGGTATTATGGTAAAATAACTTTAAAGGTAAAAAAGGAAACTAAAATTAAGATTTTCAGACTTGTGTGCATATTTACTCTACCCAGCATTCTGTTTCATGGTTTTGTTGACCCTATGCAAAGACAGCGGACTTCCAGGACTGATAATGAAATCTAATGAGAAAAATACTTCTGTTTCCTTTAATCACCTACTGAACTTTCCCCAATTCATCAACCGATTAATGGCAAGCTGTAAAAAATCAAATGGCCAGGAAAATTTGCAAAGCACAGATTTCTGAAAATTTAGCCGGTGATTCTAGAGCAAGCAAATGTGTAATTTCCTTAGGTGAAACATGGTATGAAAAATACAACATGAAACATTAATTTAATTTCCAGTCAAGTACATCACAATCCTCAGCTATTTGATTTGATCTTCACTGTATTTGTACTCCTACATGAAAAAGAGGCTCTGCCATAGGCCAAGAGAGAGATGGATTGAAAAATGAGGAATACATTTCCAAGGAACCAAGTCAATAGTGGAAGGCTGTTCTTCATGAATTGATAAATTAATTAATAAACACCACAACATGTTGCTTTTTGTTTCCGATAACAAACTAGGTCACTAGCACATCCTGAATAATTAGACCTTCACATTAATAGATCATTTAGTATTTCAACACGCTGTAATTTAATCAACAGCACTTTTTCATTGCAGGCGTATGTTGATAGATTTGAAGTGAAAAAATGTCTCAACCTTTATTTACACTAAGATTAATAGATTAATAAAACTATTGTTTTTCAATTAGTCAGTTAATCAAAAAACTAACCATTCAATCAGTTATATTATAATGCATGTCTTTGCGGCCCTTTCCCTGCAGATCAGTATTTTGTTATTAATATTTGAGATGAAACTTGGCTAACTTATATATATATATAACATTTCCCACTCGCCCTCTCTGTGGGCGGTCTTGCGTCTCCTTCAAGCTTGGGTCCTCTACCAGAGGCCTGGGAGCCTGAGGTTCTGCGCAGGATCATAGCGGTTCCAATGATTGCACTATTCTGGACAGAGTTCTCAGGTGTTATTCCTGGGTTTTGTTGGAGCCACTCTCCCAGCTTGGGGCTACAGCCCCGAGTGCTGCCACTGATACCACTGATGCCTTTACTCCCCACGTCCTTTCCAGCTCCTCTTTCAGCCCTTGGTATTTCTCGAGCTTTTCGTGTTCCTACTTCCTGATGTTGCTATCACCCGGGATTGCGAAATCTACCACTACCGCCTTCTTATCCTGCTGGTAGACCACCACGATTTCCGGTTGATTAGCCACCACTATCTTCTTGGTCTGGATCTGGCAGTCCCACAGCATCTTAGCTCGGTAATTCTCAATCACCTTAGGAGGTGTTGCCCACTTTGATCCTGGAAACTCCAGCCCATACTCGGCACAGATCTTTCTGTATACTATGCCGGCCACTTGGTTGTGACGCTCCAAGTATGCCTTACCTGTCTGCATCTTGCACCCTGCCGTTATGCGCTGCACTGTTTCAGGGGCATCTTTGCACAGTCTGCACCTTGGGTCCTGTCTGGTGTAGTAGACCCCGGCGTCTATCAATCTTGTGTTCAAGGCCTGTTTTTGTGCTGCCATAATCAGTGCCTCTGTGCTGTCCCTGACACCAGCCTTCTCCAGCCGATAGTATGTTTTCTCAATAACCCTAACCCTAACTGCCAAACAGAAGCTCACAGCCCTGGATGCCCGCCTGAAGAGCTTCACTAGAGACATGGAGGCACAGAGAATCAACAAGATGTTCACCACTGAACCATCCAAAGTGTACTCTCAGTGGGAGGGTTATAAGACGAGGACAGACCCACCTAGGGCTGAGACTGAACTGTACTGGAAGAGCATATGGGAGAAAGAGGCATCACATAACACCAATGCTCAGTGGTTGGTGGACTTGAGAGAGGACCACATCCAGGAAGAGCCTGCAAGGAAGTCAGCCACAGCCAAATACCTACATAGAGTAAGGCAGGTCCTGAGTTCTCAGCTGAATGGTCAGAACAAGATCCGAGCTATCAACACCTATACCCTGCCCATCATCAGATACCCTGCTGGAATAATAACCTGGCCAAAGGAGGAGATAGAAGCCACAGATATCAAGACAAGGACACTCCTCACCATCCATTGAGGGTTTCACCCCAAGTCAAAAATCAAATCAAATCAAATTGTATTTGTATACCACAAAATCACAATTTACACATTATCTCACTGGGCTTTGATAAACTGTACAGATGTGACATCCTCTGCCCTTAGACCCTCGAACTGGGTGTGGAAAAACAAACAAACAAAAAAACCCTAAACAGAAAATAAGAAACCTCAGGAAGAACCACAGAGGAGGGATCCTTCTTCCTAGGACTGCCAGCCGTGCAATATATGTCACTTGTACAGAACACAACAACATGATAATAACAGTTTACTTAGAATGTATAAGACATCCATGAGTCCCAAAGTCTGTGGAATGTATAAATCCAGAAGCATGTTTAGTCTGTTGGTCCAGGTGTCATTATAGTCCTTGTAGCAAGATCTGAGTGTTGCTGATGTAGTCACTGAGTCCAAAAGTATGTAGAATCTATAAAACCAGGGATATTTGAAGTGTATTGATCCAGAAGCAGGTGTAGTCTATTGGTCCAGAAGCCATTGTAATCTGTGGATCCCGATTTGCACTTGGAACTCCAGCCTAGGATCCAAATCACAGAATCTCCTGTCTTGATGCGGCCAGGAGTCATCAGGCAGGACCACAGCAGCAGCTCCCCCTGCGACCTAGAAAGACCTGCTGGATGATAAAGCACAACGACTCCGGGGAAGAAGTAAAGTTAGTGTAAGGATATGGACATTTAGAGGAGCAGAGATGGAGTCTCCCCTCCTGGAACCACCACCTTACCGTGGTGGAGGGGTTTGGGTGCCCTAATGATCCTAGGAGCTATGTTGTCGGGGGCTGTTTGCCCCCTGGTAGGGTCACCCAAGGCAAACTGGTCTTAGGTGAGGGGCCAGACAAAGCGAGGTTCGAAGACTTCTATGATGGTGAATAATAACAAGGACTTGTGTACCCTGCCCAGAGGGATACCGGGACCCCGCCCTGGAGCCAGGCCTGGGGAAGGGGTCCGTAGGCGAGCACCTGGTGGCCGGGCCTTTTTCCATGGGGTCCAGTCGGGCTCAGCCCGAAAAGGAAACATGGGTCCG
>KV751382.1:629798-665111 GCA_001698575.1 Mola mola | reverse complement strand
GACCAGCTGTTATCTTCAATCTAATGCATTAATGCTGTCATACTGTAACCAACAACCTGTCTAAAATACTTAACTTTCATTTCAGTATACCCAAATAATCCAAATTTGGATATATTGATAGCATTGACATATTTGCACATGAGCAAATGCACAGTTTTACCCAGTTTGCCATTAGTATGTGTAAGTATGCAACTTACACATATGAGCACTGTTTAGGTTTAAGATTTGACAATATAGCCAATATAGAAAATCTTGGTTTCACAATATTAAATTCTTTATGCTTTAGTGTGCTGAACTTAGGATTTCTCACCAGTTTGGTCATCACAAACGGACTGACTGATTAAAACCACCCATGGGACCATCAGTAATAAATAAAGATGAAAAATGTGTCTCCACTTCCTCCCATTATACCAAAATTAAGTACAAATATTCCAGATACAACTGCTGGCATCTTGCACAAATGAAGTCAGTAGGAGTCAGAGTCAGGGCAGATGTGCTGTGGTATAACCATCCACCTATTCAAATTATGGAGTGTGACCGCATAATTCATTCACCTTAGGTTATCTATTGCTCTTTTCTCTTTTAAATGCAAATTAATTGGGAAGTGTGAGAGCATAGGGTGAAAGCACATATAGCAAAATTATTATAATATCAGTGGGGACATTTTAAAATATTATTAGTCAAATTATTACATTATTATGTTTTATTGTATTTTCATCAAGTTGTTCAAATTCAAAAAAAGAAAACTTACCCCTGAATCTTGGGCTGGGTGCTAGCATACCAATTTTGCACAAAACCCCACTGTGCAACTCTTTGTGTTGTTCATTATTTTGTTGCATGAAGTGAACAAATTCATGAATGTGTCTTTAACTACAGTCTCAAAATTTCTTTTTAAACAAAAGAAAGAAAATGTTCTCCATTTTTTAGGACAGAATGATGAAAATGAATCAGAGCGAATGATGTGATAGTAAAAACCAACTAATGACTTATTTTCTGCTTGACTGGCAGCTAATAATAGTACTGGAACATAAATTTGTTAGAATGCTTTTGTCTTCAAAAAGTGAGAATGTTGTTGTCATGTGATCGCTCGGCGCTTAGTTGGAACATCATGCTACCATGTTAGACACCTCAAAGTGTGTGTTTGCATGATAGATCCATATGTGTTTTCCTAAGAGATCAAGTCATCTATCCTTCAAGCCTCCTTCTTTTCCTCCCAACCCTTCGTTTCTGTTTCCAGGACATATGTGTGTGTGCGTTTATGTCCATATTTGGAAGAAGTCTTAATAAGATTGAGGAGCTGACTGAAATGTGAAGAGCTTGGTGATTTAATTAACTCTGTGGAGTGATGGAGCTCATCACAGCTCACCAGCACCTTAGATTTCTCTTTACATTATTCTAACAAAACAATTCACCTAAGTGCCTCTCTATCTTTTACACTCTCCCACCTCTTCCTCCTCTCTGTATTTCATTTTACTTTGCTATTTGGAAAGCTGAGGCATACGGTTTATGTCTCAGTGTGCTTTGTTCCAGCATGTATGCAATCAAAACACAGAGGGAACAGAAAGGATGGCGAGGGAAGTAAAATGAGAGCAGATAATGTTTATAACCAGTTTATTTACTTACTTTCACTTGTGTCATTTTCCGTTTCCAGAATCAAACTGCACACTGGGAGGCATGGCGATCTCTGATGTCACAACAATGCCGCAAACACACACACACAGACACACACACACCGTGAGATTTGAAAAAAGAGGAGCAGAATAGAGGACTGGCTAAAGGATGACACATTGAAAGTCAAACAGCAGCGCCCATGGAGATATCGTCAACAATAGGCAGTGACAACAGTTTGTTTTTTCAGTCACAGAGTTTATTTCATCGAGCTTGTATCCACACCAAAACCTCTGCAATAGAAGAGCTTAGCCTGCAGTGCCACAAGCCTCTAATTCCCACTCAAGCTTGTTCAAACCATGTCCTGCTGCAAGAGGAACTCTTAGTGCAAATCTGAGTTATGGATTAATTTAATCAATTTCATAAAAACCTGAAAGTGAAAAGGGTTTTGGAAATGATTTAAAGGTTTTGAACTTTGGATAGTTTTTCACAAGCAGCAGCACATTGATGAGATTATAAGATTCCTAAGAATTGTGGAAAAACCTCTCAATCAGAGCAGCATTAATCACACTACAGTCTAAATGTTCCATTAAGACTTTGAGAATGAACCAAAACATTGAGGCTGTAGGTATGAAACCAAATCAGTATGCTGAATGACATTAAAACACCCCCTCAAAAGTGAGAAGTATTTGTTTTAAATTTATATTAAAAAAAAAAAAAAAGATTAATGCAAAACTATCACCAGAGTCTGTTCAAGTTGACAATAGATCAATACTTTTGTCAATAACAAATATGATATACTATATATAAATATACTGTACATCTGTGATGCACCTAAAATGGCAACTTTAAATAAAGTGGTAATGGCAAAAGCTGATTTAGTGCCACTACCAAACCAAAATGAACATTTAATGGGCATTTTAGGAGATATTTTTACTTAGCAAATTTGCGCATTTGAATATGACTCAATGCTATGTGGGACAGGGGATAAATACGGTATATTGTATGTTTTTATCTCTGTAGGTGTAGTATATAGATAGTTTCATCCACCCATTTTCTACCGCTTATCCTATTCAGGGTCATGGGGGCACTGGAGCCTAGCCTAGCGTATACATAAATAGTGTCATTATATCAAATCATTAAATCTAGGTTAGTACTACTGTTACTCTAGAAATGAGAGAAAGTGCTGGCTTTGCGCTGAAATAGGATGAAAAGAAACAGCTTATAACTTACTTAAACATGCACAACATGTTACTCAAACTAGATACTGGACATGTATTGATTATAATTTTGCATCCACAGTCATATTGACAACAGAGGATCAAATCGGACCAAATGGATCAAATTCTAATTTGGAACAGAACCATTTCATAGGGGTGTGTTTGTTTTATTTATTTATTTTTTTTTTTTTTACTTTTGCAGCCACCCCTCTCACAATGTAAGGTTATGGGAGAAGACTTTTTGGGCCCCTGTGCATCATGTGAGATTGTCATTACACAGTTTGGCCACTAGTTCACAGCCTGGCAGTCTTCCTGAGGGCTTGGAGGACTAAAATTTAATGGACACAACTATCTTGCAGGAACCAGTTAGGTTTGGAGCTACACCTTGACCTGGCAGTGACAGTTCAGTGACAGTGACAAAATTATAGTCCTCTGTAAGCTTGCCTCATTTCAACCGTACTGTCGTATAGCAGCTACAAAATCCAGGTGAGTCTAAGATTTTTTGCTTTTTTTTTTGGCTCTCTTATTAGTGGCAAACTACAACAGGTAAATTTAAACTATATACTACTATCTGGGTCATCCCAAGCGTACTGTATTTTAATGAATCCTATCAACTAAAACATATCTGATACAAATGAAGTCACATATTTACTTTCCTTTTGAGCACTTGAGCCTGCCAATGTTACACTGCTGCTCTCCTTAACACAGAGTGACTCTGCGGTACTCTGTTGAACAGCAACATTTTTAATGCCACTGACCACCTCTTAGGCCTTGCAGGGGCAGATATAGTCAGTTTGGGGCCTAAGGCAAACTCAGACATGGGGCCCTCCACATCTTTCCTTGACCTGATATTACACCTCTGATATCACTTGAGAAATTTCTGCAAATTGATACTTCTCCACAACATCTCAGAGGCACATTAACATTTTTTACTCTACTACATTTACCTTATCTATCTTACTTAATATTTGACAGCTTTGGGTATATACATTTTTTTATATCCTCCCTGTTTATGTTGATTTTGAATATGAATGATTGCAATTTGTTTTAGCGTTAGCGAGAAGAAGGACCCAAACCCAAGACACAGACTTTGGTGCATAGGGTTTTATTGTGAGAAGGTGAGGAGTTGAGGTTTCTCTGAGGGAGCTGGTCCAGAGCAAGTGGCAGCTTGCAGTGCAGGTGAGCGGGTGTTCCTAGAAGCAGAGGAGATTAAGGTGAGTAAAAAGCAACTGGTACTAACACATTGTGTTGCAAAGGTGATACACACCTTAATTCTCGGAAAGCGGGTCAACACAACGAGTACCACATGGATGACTGGACAATGAATGACTGAAGAGACCGGGTTTAAATGCAAGGACTGATGACTGATGATCCTCAGTTGTGGCACCTGCTACAGCTGCCACCTGCTCCTGAGAGAGAGAGAAAAGCACAGGGGTGGCCTGAGAGAGCACTAGGAGCTCCCAAACCCATGACACAAATAACTTAAGGATGAATTTTGTGATTTGAAAAAACAACCCTCCTCCTTCTCCAGATGAATAAAGTATTTAAACACATGTTGGATTAGATGTAGAATGCAACATCATAAAAGTGAAAACATGGCTGTTTTTCCAGCTTCATAGATGTAAGTGGTTCTCTTGAGCCACAACAGCAATGCTACAGAAATATTTTGATCTTATAGAATATGATGCATCTCTGAAGATTAAAGTGGCCACAAGTATATGAAAGAGTTCATTCATTCATTCATTTTCTACCGCTTATCCCGTTAGGGGTCGCGGGGGGGGGTTTGGAATGTGGGAGGAAGCCGGAGTACCCGGAGATAACCCACGCAGACACAGGGAGAACATGCAAACTCCACACAGAAACATCCTGACCCAGAATCGAACCCAGGACCTTCTTGCTGTGAGGCGACAACGCTAACCACTGCACCACTGTGCCGCCCCCTGAAAGAGTTCAAATGAGCTAAAGATGTACAGCAGAAAAATAACATTGATAAAAATTGACAGAGATTATTTAACAGAATTAAGTCCTTTTCATATGGCCTCAGATCCTCAAGAAGCTACGCTATGTTGAAAATGTTGCTGGTGTTTGTTTGCAAATGTTATACATTGGTATGGAAAGGGGCTCATTAAAATTGCTAGCAACAGCACCAAATCTGGGATTTAAATGAAACTTAACAAGCCTAATTCATGAAACATAAATTTTAAAAGTTTTTTTTTTTTTTTCTCTCTCTCTTACCTAATTTTTGGAACAAAAATTAAATACAGCCACGTTCTGATCAATGACATTTATACATCAGTGTGTTGATTTAAAGTTGATATTATTTTCATATCCACACTTCATGCATGTGTTAGTTTGAAATTAGAGCCTTCATTATTTGTAACTCATCAAAAACCCATTACATAAGATACCTGTTCATTCAAGATTTAGGTGAATGTAAGTATTTAATCACACTCTAGACACCAAGTACACGACTGAAATTGACTCAAACAATTGATAAGGATATCCCTCATATAGCAGGTTATTTTTCACTTTAGCCGAAGTAGGATAGGAGTTCATTCACAATTAATGAAAAATTTGTCATACAACTAAAGGGGCCAACAATGATATATTCCAGAAATGTCTGATGGATGATATATATCTACAATATTTGAAAAGAAAATGCATTAGGGGCCTTTAACTTTAAACTGAGAACGTTGCATACAAATGTGGCTGTGCAGCAATGCTTGCCGTCATGTACAAATTGACCTAAAGGCTCAAACAGAAATTCGGCAGAATACATAAATAGAAACTAATTAAATGTAATGTAAAAAAAGTTCTAATATGTAAGAATTGCCAATGCAGTGAAATGCACTGTCTTTGCACATTTGATTTAGTTTTCACCCCCTAAGAGGATACTAAGTCCGACCAGCTAGCAAATTAAGCAGGGTGTAGCCTTCTTGCTTCTTGGCTGATCTAACAATAGCCTGATGCCTCCTAGCACACCTGAACTAACTTGGTTGGATGCCAAAAGAACATTATGTTGAACTGATATGATAATATATTGTGAATAAATGATTATCCCCTCGCCAGGCCTTAAAATTGGAGAATACTACAAGCCGCATGACATGAAAGATCTTTTATATTCTCACATACTGATCCCTGGCCTGGACCAGCACCATTGTCTTTGAGTTGTTTTAATGTGGTGCTGAGAGGCCTGACCAAGCAGGACAGCAGACTAAACAATAGAGAAGCTAAGCAAGAGATAAGATGCAGGGACAATGTGTGTGGTTTTGCAGGCCTGGGGTAATGGTGGTGTAAACACAGAAAGAGGAGGAAACTAAAGCTGGGGACACACTACACAACTTTCACAGTCTTTACAGATTTTGAAAAGAATAGGAATATACACTAAGAGACTGGTTTCAGCAGATTTTTGTATGATGACTGAAAGACTTTGGACCACACTCTTAACAACTGTGCCTGATGACGATCACAAACTATATTATTTGTCAACCCACCTAAAGCCAACTGAATGCATCAAAATCTCGCACAAACTGTCACAAGGGCAACAGTATAAAGGGTAAACAAACATACCAGTTGGTGCCGGTAATGCATCAATTTGTTGTTTGCCAACCCCCAACTTTAAGAAGAAGGAGAAAAAGGAGGAGGAGGAGGAGTTCTCTCCTCACCATTGTTTAGATATTCCCACGACTTCCCATTGTCTTCTGGCGCTATTTCCTGTGCCCCACCCTCTATTTTTCATTGGCTGTTGGCAACCTGTGTTTTCAGTATGGTCAGTAATCAGTTCACACTACCCGATTCACGTTCCACAGGTAAGTAGTTAAATGGCAACAGGTTATTGTACCATGATTGGGTATAAAACGAGAACTCCTGAAAGGCTCAGTCGATCACAAGCAACAATGGTACAAGGTTCTCCACTTTGTGAAAGACTGCATGGGCAAATAGTCTAACAGTTTATGAACCGTGTTTATCCATGTGCAATTGCAGGAATTTAGATATTTCACCCAATCTACAGTCCAAAGTGTATATATTACACATTTATCATTATTCTGTCATGTGATTCCCTCTACACATACAAATTATGTACTCAGTAACAAATGATACCCGCATAAAAGTGTTGCTGCTGCTATAGCAACTCATGACTTGCTAATTAACATAATTTTGAGTAATTCAAATTCAAATCAAATCAAATTTTATTTGTATAGCCCAAAATCGCAATTTACACATTATCTCACTGGGTTTTGACAAACAAAATGCCTATTCCTCTTGGCCGCAATGATGCCTGACAGGAGCTTCCATGTCATGCAGAGGCAGGTTATTGGCCAGTAGTTGGATGGAATCGTTCCCTTTTGGGTGTCTTTCACTCTGGGTAGGCCCCATTTTTCAGCAGCTGGTTCATCTGAGCTGCCAGGCGTTCATGGAGTACAGTTAGCTTCTTTAACCAGTAGCTGTGGATCATGTCAGGGCCCGATGCTGTCCAGCTCTTCATCCTTGAGACTCTTTATTGGGTTAGGGCCAATTGCCATTGTGATGTTTTCTGGGTCTTGTTCTGAGAGATGGCTGTGGTCCTCTCTCAAGTCCACCAACCACTGAGCATGGGTGCCATCTATTTCTCCCATATGCTCTTCCAGTATAGTTTGGTCTCACCCCTGGGTGGGTCCGTCCTCATCTTAATCTTAATTCAATCAGTAATGAAGTGAAGCGTGTCTTAAGGACATTAAAAACTGGATGTTTCATAACTTTTTAAAGTTAAACTCTGACAAAACTGAAGTCATTGTGCTGGGCCCCAAACACATTAGAGACTCATTATCCAGCAACATAGTTAATCTGGATGGCATTGCCTTGGCCTCCAGCACCACTGTCAGAAACCTGGGTGTTATCTTTGACCAGGAGCTGTCTTTTAACTCACATGTTAAACAGATTTCAAGGACCGCCTTCTTTCACCTCCGTAACATTGCTAAAATCCGGCACATCCTGTCTCAACAAGATGCAGAAAAACTAGTTCATGCGTTTGTTTCTTCCAGGCTGGCCTACTGTAATTCTTTATTTTCAGGTTGCCCTAACAAAATTTTAAAAACTCTTCAGTTAATCCAAAATGCAGCAGCGCGTGTACTGACTAGAACTAATATCAGAGACCATATTTCCCCCATACTGGCTTCTCTGCACTGGCTCCCAGTTAAATTCAGAATAGAATTTAAAATCCTTGTCCTCACCTACAAAGCAATTCATGGTCAGTCACCATCTTATCTTGAACAGCTCATAGTACCCTATCGCCCATCCAGAACCTTACGCTCCCAGGATGCAGGGTTATTGGTGATCCCAAGAATTTCCAAAAGTAGAATGGGAGGCAGAGCTTTCAGCTATCAAGCTCCTCTCCTGTGGAACTATCTTCCAGTCTTGGTACGGGAGGCAGACACACTCTCTGATTTTAAGAGTAGGCTTAAAACCTTCCTTTTTGATAAAGCTTATAGTTAAGGCTGGCCTATCTAGCCCCTAGTTATGCTGCTATAGGCTTAGGTTGCTGGGGGAACACTCCATGATTCACTGAGCTTTCTTCTCTCCCCCCTCTGACTCCGACTCCTTCTCTGCTCCTGTAAATGTCCATATCCTTACACTAACTTTACTTCTTCCCCGGAGTCGTTGTGCTTTACCATCCTGCAGGTTTTTCTAGGTCGCGGTGGGAGGTGCTGCTGTGGTCCTGCCTGATGCCCCCTGGCCACATTAGGAAAGGAGATCCTGTGACTTGGATCCTAGGCTGGATTTCCAAGTGCAAATCGGGACCCACAGATCACAATGGCTTCTGGATCAATAGACTACACCTGCTTCTGGACCACTACACTTCACATATCCCTGGATTTACAGATTCTACATACTCTTGGACTCAGCAACACCCAGATCTTCCTACATGGAGTACAATGACTCCTGGACCAACAGAGTCCACCTGCGTCTGGATCACTAGACTTTCCATACATCCGGACTCATAGAATCCACAGACTCTGGGACTCATGGATGTTTTATACATTCTAAATGAACTGTTGTTATCATGTTTTTGTGTTCTGTACAAGTGACATTTATTGCACGTCTGTCCGTCCTAGGAAGAAGGATCCCTCCTCTGTGGCTCTTCCTGAGGTTTCTTATTTTCCCTGTTTAGGGTTTTTTAAGTTTTTCCTCACCCGGTTCGAGGGTCTAAGGGCAGAGGATGTCACATCTGTACAGTTTGTCAAAGCCCAGTGAGATAATGTGTAAATTGTGATTTCGGGCTATACAAATAAAATTTGATTTGATTTGATTTAATGCAAAAACGTTAGAAATCCCACCTGAAAACATGAAAGCTGTGTAGAAGATCATATTTCCTGCCTGTACCGGGTACCCAACTCTCCTCTCCTCTCCGGGGTTAGGAGGGTGGTTCAATATCTCCTAACAGACCAACCGTGTTGTAGCGGTGTATGTCTCCCTCAGGTGGAATTCCTCAGCACTTCACCCTATAGCCCAGAGCCTCTGAATTTACAAGGGAGTGCCCATAAAATTAAGAGGGGCAAAGGAAATCCGACGTCTGCCCAGGCAAATATCGTAGAGATACAGAATGTAATGACAATAAAGTTGTATCTAATCTAATATGCATATCAGAAAAAAATACATTGTATATTATACATGCGGAGTAGACAACATGTATCTATTAGGTTTTTCATTTTTTTTCTGGGAATCATCATTTTTATATAATAGCTGTAACACTCCTCTTCTCTCTTCAGACGTACTTTTGAGATATCTAACTCCAGCCTCTGCAAATGTTTGGCCATCAACAGATATCACAACTTCAGCAGCTTCAAGCACTCCTTCTGTCCTCTCCACCTCAGTGGAGCCCAGTGATGCAGCATCAGGAACAAAGGCTGCACCACTGGACCCTGCTGACTGGCCTTCTTCTCTAACTGATCAAGTAGGAAGAGAGTTAGTTCACAGAGGTCCATTTCAAGTTCAAAACAGCTTCACAATTCCAAAGCAAAAGGACAGACGAAGGTGCCAACATGAATATTTTACCAGATTCTTAGTCAATGGGGAAAAAATCAGGAGAAGCTGGCTCATGTACTCTAAAAAGAATGATAGCTTGTGCTGCTTCTGCTGCAAAATGTTTTCGAAGAGATTACAAATTGAATAGGGAAGGACTAAAGGGCTAGAAAAATGAAAACCCCTTGCTCAAGCTCCATGAAGATAGCCAGGAGCACAATGCTAACATGTCAACATGGAAAGACATAGAGGTCCATTTAGCATAAGGGCTGACAGTAGATAGACAGGAGATAACACTTGTTGAGCCTGAGAGAAAAAGCTGGTGTGAGGTTTTACCTCGATTGGTGGCAATAATTCAGTCCTTTGCTAAGAGAAACCTGGCTTTAAGGGTGTCCACAGACACATCAAACAAACAAGACAATGGCAATTTCCTAAAAGAGGTGGAGCTCATGGCCAAATTTGATCCGGTGATGAAGCAGCATATCAGTAGGGTGGAAAGTGGAGCTGGCAGTCACTTCCATTATCTGGGCAAAAATATACAAAATGAACTGATAGACTCCATCAGTTCAAAAATACTAGAAGCAATTGTGAAAGATATCAAGACATCAAAATATTTCTCCATCATTTTAGATTGCACACCTGATAGCTCTCTGTCAGTCAGGATCGTGACACTAGGAGACATACCTCAAGTTAAAGAGCATTTCTTAGGCTTTCTCGTCGCAGAGGAGTCAACAGGGGAAGGTTTGTCATCCCTCATCCTAAAAAGGCTAGAGGAGCTTAACATCCCCTTTGAGGACTGCAGAAGCCAGTCCTATGACAATGGTGCGAACATGAAGGGCAAAAATAAAGGTGTTCAGGCAAGGTTGCTTCAGGTAAACACAACAGCTTTTTTTGTCCCATGTGGTGCCCACACCTTAAATCTGGTATTAGCTGCTGCTGCAAAAAGCTCCCCAGATGCCTTTGGCTACTTTGGGCATTTAACAAAGTTATTCAAGCTCTTTTCAGCCTCCGCTGATAGGTGAGATATCCTCCTGAAACATGTCAAGATAAGTCTGAAATCATAGGCAGAGATCAGATGGGAAAGTAGGATAGGAAGTATTGAGGTGGTAAGATATGAGGCTAGGCAAGTCAGAGAGGCTCTTCTTGAGGTGAGGGAAACAACTGCAGACCCTGTGGTGAGAGTTGAAGCCCAGTCTTTGGCTGAGGAGATTGGATCTTACCCGTTTTGCATTTGTACAGCTATTTGGTATGAAGTTCTCAGCAAGATCCATCATGTGAGTAAACTCATGCAGTCACCCTCCATGCAGCTAGATGTGGCAGTTGAATTGCTGAAGAAAGCCAGAGATGCCCATGTTCTACAGAAACACTGGCTTTTCTGACGCACAGACACCTGCAAAGGCAATGTGTAATGAAATGAATACAGAGGCTGAGCTAAAACAAAAGTGGCTGAGAACTACAAAAAGGCACTTTGGCTATGAGTCTCAAGATGATCTCATTGAGGATGCACTGCGAAAAATGGAAATTACATTTTTCAATGTGCTTGTGGATACAACCATCTCCTCTATTGAGGAGAGATTTCAGAACCTTGGAGAGCTAAAAGTCAAATTTGGAGTGCTCCTCAACTTCCCTAACATGAAAAAAGAAGAGGTTCTAAAACATTATCAAACCTTGAGCACTGCTCTGACCTATGACAGCCAGGCAGACATTGATGGCACTGAACTTGCGATGATAATGTACAATTTTCCACCTCTGCCATCAAAAAATATGACCAACATGGATCTGTTGACTTTCCTGCATGAGAGGAAACAGACAGAAATGTATCCCAACATGTGGGTTTGCTTTAAGAATGTTTGCAACTCTCCCTGGCACAGTGGCTGCTGCTGAAAGAAGCTTTTCTAACCTTAAACTCATTAAAACTTACCTGAGGTCTACCAAGATGCAAACTCATCTCTGTGGACTTTCAATATTAAGCATAAATCATGTGGTCTCCAGTGAGTTGTCATATGATGATGTAATAGATGACTTTGCTGGGAGAAAATCTAGGAAAGTACAGCTGTAGCAGGAGAGGTGAGGTTGAGTAAATAGTGGCATAGTTTATCACTGTAGTGGATGCAGTAATAAAAAGCACCACTAGAGGTCTGTAAAATGCCTTTTTTGTAAATAGTTTTGCATATAGTTGTTTATAGCTTAATTCATTATTATTATTATTATTTATTCACTTATTTACAGGATTTTTATTTCGTGGTAAGGGTATTTATATTGTATTTCAGATTTTTTAGTATTTATTTGTAATTTATTAAGCATGTAAATTGGGTGAAATGTTATCTGTAAATTAAAGACAATGGTAAAAAACAATGCTATTCGATTTGTTTCGTAAGCGTATGTAAATCGCTGATGGAGGGGGGCGCCATATAATATCTCGCCCAGGTAGGGCTGGCTGTGACTGGACAGTATTATTTCCCTCCGCATTCCTCAAAAGCTGTCACGGGTACTGCATTTGGATCTTTCAATGTGCTCTTTTCATCATGCCTTCTCAAGACATCTACATCAATGTGTCTATGAATTCACACTGTGGTGTGACAATAACAATGTTGTAACAGGCTACAACTGTGACCTTGCTTTAAATATGACAGGACTAATTCCCTTAGATAATTAGATGAAAAATGTGTTCACTTCTTTTCTTTCAAATATGACAAAGTATGCACCACTATGGTTGGGTTGTTCAGTTTGGACTGATTTTTTTCACTCGTTGCTTAATGTACAGATGCCCTAAGCTATTTTTTGTTCTGTGTTGAACAGAAACTAAGTGGTATAAACATGAAGGGATAGGTACTGACATGTATTCAGTCATTCACTGGATAGCAAACAAATCACCAGCTCCTTCCAATCACTTTTTAATGGGAGCTGCAATAGGAAGATGATTGAATAAAAGCAAAACAAGCCTTTAACTTTCTAGTATATGAGGAACTCACAGGATAGCATGCACACATTGCTATGGGTACCAAATTTTCTTACATAATTTTAAAATATCAATTGCATCTTTTGCAGTTATGATAACCAGAGGGGTTGCATACATTAATCATTTCATTTTGCTATGACTTGAGCATTCCCATTAATTTCAGCTTAATTTCTACTCCTGTAATTGAAAAGATTACCTGCCCTTTCACACTTTTAATAGCCTTAATGGGCAACTGTCAGTAAACACAGCAAGGGAGACAGCAGTGAAGAGCTAATGGCCCCTTTATTCCACAATGGGCCTGCTCTTTTACCTCGCTGGCTTTCTCTGGGCCTCTTTTAAGGAAGCCTCAAGCAATAAGCACTTCACACACTGTCAGTGACAATAGCCTTCCAGCTGTCACTCACTCCTCCATCTCTCTCCCTCTGTATAAAGCTGTATTATTCAATGAGTATGGCTCTTGCTCTCCTTCACTGTTTTTTTGTTGTTGTTTGTTTGTTTTGTTTTTTTACCCTCTTGGCTAATTGAGGCAGCAGAATTTGTATCTGTATTATACAGCATCCATCCTGAACACCCTGACTCACTACTTACAGACAGGTGTGTGTGTGTTGTAAGGATAAAGCTTAAATGTGATTGTTGTCAAATTCTATTGAATATAAATGCATGCTATACATATAATTGTTTTGATCCCTGTGTTGTATTGTGGTCTTAATACACTCCTTATCTGTTGTACTCTCAGGGGTGCTCTATAAATGATCTCAAGTGCATGATCTACAGTTCAGAGAACAATTACACTGAGGGCATTTCAATCATTGCATGATATAGTGCAAGGCAGAAAGTGATTATATTTAGGCCCTTAATAGGTCTGTTTCGATTGTAACATCAAGAAAGCTAATCATATAGTCACATACCATTCCCTTTAAAAACCATGTATGTCGGCTGTTGCTATTTAAACAATGACAGGATAGATGATCATTCTAATCTCGCTGATCATGAAGTCACAAAATGTTATGTGTCTCTCCATGAGGAAGTATACATGAATTGATAATCTAAGTCTCCAAACATGCCAACAGGATTAATTACATGTCTGTTCTACAAATCCAAACGATCACACGCAGTACAGATTCATTAAAAGTGTTTGGAGCAAAGCTTAAAGTTTATTATGAAAGCTTCCTCTCTTAGTCTCTCAGTCTGGGCATTACAGTTAAACAATCAATGTGTTGTGAAGCCATGTTGTGCAACTTACTTTCTGAACATTAACCTGAAAAATACAATACCATTTACTTTAGAGTAGTTTTTTTGTGGTCAGTGGTACTTAATTAGTAATTAGTGGGCAGGAAGGAGCGGTTTCTTTCCAAAATATTAAACAAAGAACAAAAGTGTGAACATTTTAGCTGTACTAATAATGCTGAATAAAGCAGGGGCGACATGAATTTGTATGTTCATACAATATACATTTTAATACAATTTGGTATACACTAAATGTCACAGATTGGCTTCAAAGAATTAGCTAATATAAATTTGTCAAAATTTATGATGTGGCAGCATAATATAAAACAAAATATTACATTTAGGACTTTAAAGCTACTATGTGCAAAATTTTGAACTAGTTGTCACACTACAGCTTCAGCTTGTCAGAGCAAAACAAATAGGTGTGTTGGCCAAGCTTTGGCTACACCCCTCCACTCGCTATACCCCAGCCCCTGTGTGTGATCAGGTGAGGACAAGAACAAATAAAGAAATGTTCTCCTATGCTGTGGATCATGTCAAGTGATGACATTAATACACAAAGTAAACAAGAATGATGTACATTTTAGCTATTATTTTGTTGGCTGGAATATTAATTTTTACATTATAGTTTTTCATATCAGTGACCTAAATCTAAAAAGTTTTAGCCCCTGTTAATTGGATAGCTAACAGGGACAGGGTACCTGGAGGTTGAGGAGCACGCGGTTTGAGGCCCCGGAGGTGGTGACGCAGAAGCACAATAAGAACGAGGTTTGTACCTGTGCCGTTTGTAACATGTAGTTACATATGACACACCATTTACACAAACCATAAAAATTGACATTGTATTTATGTGAATAGACATACACTGCAAAAACTCCAGATTTTAGTGGCTATATGTATCTAGAGTATATCAGCACATGAAATAAGACAAGCACCTTGCAAGTTACTTGCTTTTAGATAAATGTGTCTTGTTTCAAATGGGGTGGTTTAAATTCTACCCATGGATCTAAACTTTTTTTACAACAGTCTTTTTTAACAAGCGAAAAACTGCTCAAGTGATTGAATCAGATTTATATGGCCAAGCATGTTTTCACATACAAGGACTTTGTATCCGGCTGTCTGTCTCTCTAGCAGTACAAACACGTACATACATACATACATACATACACATATGAAAGATTTCATGATCCGCAAGAGCGAGTAACTAAGGGGATTATAATTTGCAACACTGAACTCTGACTGTCCTGTAGCTTTCTCCAGAGGGAAAAGAGTCAAAGAGATTGTGTCCAGGGTGTTGCTGGACATAAGGAGGGCTTGTATATCACGTGTCCGTCAGTCCTTCAGTTGACTTGCATCTTCATAGTAAATAAACAAAAAATAATCAGACAATGAAGACCATCATTTTGAGCAATTGCATTATTTTATATGCTGTAATATGTAACACCCCCCAGTTTACACAACATGTAAAACATGCTATTAATTACGTACCAAGACCTCTTCTGAGTTATTTCTAAGCAAGCCTTTGACGGTCATCCGGTTGCTGGGTCCTCCT
Source organism: Mola mola (assembly GCA_001698575.1). Lineage (NCBI taxonomy): Eukaryota > Metazoa > Chordata > Actinopteri > Tetraodontiformes > Molidae > Mola > Mola mola. The sequence goes on along the minus strand of KV751382.1, from coordinate 649,546 downwards.
TTTCCACATGCAGGAGGTCCAAATCCCAAATGAGTTGTCTTCAGTGGTGTTCAGGCTGAAAGTCACTTTACATACACAGTATATGTATATAAATATATGTATTTTTTTTTTGTATTCATACCACAGCCATTTCCTGCTACAACATACTGAGGGAATGTGGACATACAATCAGTCCCTGCAGAGTCGTTAGGCCACAGGTGCCATTGTTATCCTCAAACACACATCATTTCATCCGGCTGCTCTCGACTTTATCATTTTGAATTAGTTAGAAGTTAGAACAAAGAATGAGATATTGTAAATACAGACTATGATGAGAATCCCAAAATTAATAATGTAAAGTAACGCATGCAAGTTTTCAACTGATAACATTTTGTAACATTACACCAGAAACAACAATAAAATAAATCAGACAGAACTATTAGCTCCCGCTAGCGTAGTTAAATGAAGCAAAAATCCATATGCTACATTAAGACTATCCATTACAACATTTGAAGAATAATTTCATTATACCGATAAGAACTGTGTTAGCTTGGTAACAAGCCTAAATTAATCCAGCATGAATCCTTGCCAGAATTGCATCACACCTTTGACTGTTTTCAGAGTGAGGCACGACAACCCCAGCCCATAACCTAGGCCTTCTTCCCCCAGCAGCAGCTCAGCTGGGGCTCATGCATGTCATCCAGGCCTTCCGCTGAGGGGCATTAACCTTTGGTCAGGGATTCGCCCCTGGCAATGAAATAACCTAACCTCAGGGGATGGACGCAATTCTTGTCACTACTGAAAAAGGACATGTTACTTACATGTGTCAACTCTGAGTCAGACTGTATACCTTTACCATCTTGTAGGGTCCTTCATCCTGGATACGCTATACCAATGTTCACTTTGGTCCTCTGCCACTCTTTGTCTGAAGCCTTTTCAGCAAAAGAAGACATTTTCATTGGTCAAAGGGATGCTAAAATGTCATAGGGGAATGGTTCACGAGCACTGATGGTGCACACGTGGCCGGGCCGGCTACCAAAACAAAGAACTGAAAAGCTCAGATATTAACAAACAGGCAAACAGGGAGTCTGGCTCGGGACCCCATTATTCCTCTGCATCCCTATGTAAACAGTTAGCAAATAGCTTGGTGCTATATTAAGATTGAAAAGCTTGTACATAGCAGCTTTTAAGCCTAATAATTACAAAGATAAAAGAAAGAAAAAAGGTCATCAAAATACTCCCAGCCAGTGCATTTCAAATGAGTTCTACAATTTGCCATTAAAAATGTAAAGCAAATATAAATATTTACGGTTTTAGTATTTGTGTCCAAGCCTAGAAGATGGTTATTTTACTTAAAAACGGAATTGTAAAAGTAAAATTCATTCAACTACCTTCATTTATTTACTTTGTCTTTAAGTCCTCAACGATAAGGTCAGTACTTGAAGGCTAGACTGGGGAGTAAGGAAAAAAAATACAAAGGCTCATCTGGCCTCATCAGGACCTGCTGTTTCTAGGAGGACTCTTATGAAGGCTAGTCATTGTGGTGAGCCTCAAAAAAATTGCAGAGGATAAACACCATTAACCACACTGTAGCACATCAAAGCTTAAAGTTTGCTTGTGACTATTTGAAACATGAACAGACTTTTTGGAAGTCTCTGGTCTGATGAGACTGAACAGGAGTTTGGAAACATGGATGTTGCTTTTATTTGGTGAGGTTAAAGAGAGGCTTACATCCCTAAAACCAGTTTCCACCGTTAATTATGGTGGTGCAAGCATAATGTGCAATAATATGGAGTGGTTTTGCTGCCTCTGACCCAAGGAAGCTTGTTTGGGTACATGAGGTCAATCCGTCTTCAAGCTAAGAATCTATACCAGAGCTCAAGGTTTATACCCATGCAAGAATATCAAGTAATTTGGATGAGCTGGAACAGTTTGCCATTGTGGAATAAGCTTTGATCCCTCATCATGCCGTGTCAGCACATTTTCTCTATTTTTATTTCATTGTTTTGTTTTTTTTTTTTTACTTATGTTTTTTGTAAAAGAGGCAGCAGTAAGAATTTGCAAAGCTGAATCTTTTCTAGTACCTTTGTTTAGACAAAAACTGCAAACCAAGCTTCATGCAGACAACAGTGTCAGCAGACAGGTCTGAAGGAGGGGCAGCTTTGGCCTACCATATTAAATGAAAAATACACAAAGCAAAGCTGAGAAAAGGACCCTGTGTTCCAAAATCCCTTATAAAAGGCTTTTGTCTCTGTAGTGCTGCTTTAATCTCCTGTCTCTTTGCCTGCAGTCTGCTCGCCATTTAATATCTTCTTCCCTCTCAGTCTTTCTCAGAGTTCATCTAATTCCTTTTTATCTCTTTCAGCTTTTCATACTTTCACTCCTCGACTCAACTTTTCCATCTCATTTTGTCCCCACATCCTCCCTCTCGCTGGAAATTGGTTGTCATGGTAACATGGGCCTTTTCTGGAGTGGTACTCAGGATAAATGGCTGGAATTGGAAGTAAAGTGCATTTGTGAGACTGCAGGAGATTCAGTGCTGTATAAAATGCTGTGATGCATAAAGGGAAGAGGCAGAGGAGTTGTGGACTGTTTTTCCAGATTATGAAATGACATAGCCTTGGAGGTAGCCTGTCCTTTACATGCACATATAAAAGCACTTCTTCAGATGTGTTACTCTCAGCTACCTGGTGACGTGGACCTCTTATCCGGTGGAGATGTGACCTTGTGTCTGGGATCATGATCAACTTCACCTATACTACCCAGCAAAAGACAGAGTGTCCTGGAATCCTGACCTGGATCATTGTCTGGTCCCTGGACTCTGCTCTTTAATAACATGCTCCTGGACTCGGTCCTCAATTTTGGCATCCATAGACTCTAATAACTCTAATATTTCAATATACATCAGCAGAACTCATTAATCTACTCATTTTTTGATGACTATCATATTGTTGTGCTCTATACTTGTGACATCTATTGCACGTCTACCCATCCCATGGAGAGGGATCCCTCTTCTGTGGTTCTTCCTGAGGTTTCTTTTTTTTTCCCTGTCTAGAATTTTGTCACCCGGTTCGAGGGTCTAAGCGTAGAGGGTGTTGCTATGTACACATTGTAAAGCCCTCAGAGGCAAGTTGTTGTTTGTGATTTTGGGCTATACAAATTAAACTTGATTGATTGATTGATTGATTTTAGCTTGTTTCTTTGTTGTACTTTATTTATTTCTTAACAGTGATCCTTAAGCTTCTTTGCATTACTTGCACCAGCTAAGGACAGCCATTCATTTTTGTTGTACTGTACATGTGCATTACAATGACAATAAAAGGTCTAAAGCTTGAAGCTGTTCTCGTAACTCTTTGCTTTGACACACAGTCTAGGGTAACTGGCACTTACAAAGAACAAGTAAAAAATACATCATTTGTTTCAATCAGGCTAATGAAAACACATCTGCACAAGAATTTGAAATGAAGGCTTTCATACTTCTTATACTTCTGGCTTTCCTTTTGCAATGCTTTCCCTAAGGCAGTAACATTCTGAGATGAAATAAAAGCCAGGAAATATTGAACGGAAATGTTTTTTAAAAAAAACATTTTTCATTTTCTCGTTTACTCTAAGCTGGACACACACTCGGAACAGTTTTTTTTTTTTATTTTCCGACTTTGTCCAGTAGATGGGAGTAGTGCTCTGTGCCTTAGCCTGGCTTCAGTTTCACTAATGCAAGCGCATCTCAGTGAATGACCCCTCTAACAAGTCCAGCAGTTCTCACCATGTTATCCTCTCATACACATTCCTCCCCCCTAAAATCGGACTGATCATACTGAAACTCTCTCCATTATGTAGGATAAATATTAATTTATCCTACATAATTTATTTAAACATATACAAAAATATAAATACTTACACACCAGTATTCAAGTATTTTTTTTAAAAATCAACAAGAATGGTGACACTAGCAGACCTAGTTTAACATTTAACTTTGAGTTTCATATTTTTGAGAACAATTCCGAGATTGAGTGGTAGAGAAGACCTCATATTGGATAATTTTGTGTGCTTGTACAGACACATATTGTCAAAAAAAAAAACATCAATAAAAAGCCTTTTAATTAAGGTCAGTTGCAAATGATCGCCACCTCTTATTTCCATTTGTGACCAAATCACTGTGCATGGGTTCTTTTAAGAAACTCTAGGGGGAAAGTATGAGTCTTACAGCGAGTGATGGCAGCTGTTGCAGGTGTATCTTCTGGCATTATGATTCACAACAGTAGTTTACACTTACTAAAGAAATATCAAACATCATGCTCATGCTTTAGTGCAGTCAGATATGCTTTCATTTACTACAGGCACTGTGTGGCAATACTATGAGAGCAAAGATGTAGAGTGCTGAGGTCTCAAATAAAGTCCCCTTTAGTCAAAACCTTTTACCCTTGACAGTGCAAGGCTAGGGGACAAAAGATGAGAGCCTCTATGTCTATTTTTCTCTTAGGGTGTAAGTTTATTTGATCACAGTTCAGAGCAAGATAATTTGCGACACTTCCAGACTGTGTCTGTGTTAAAACTAAATACCTCAACTGTCCACCATGAAAACACACGCCAACAAAGCCATCATTTCTCTTCATGGACTCAACCATGATCGCAATCAGCGTGAATTGTATTTCAATTAGGATATCAGCAAGCATCCCTCCTCGTGTGAATTAAATGACACACATCCATATTTAGTGTTTTGAATTGATTTAATGGCAAGGGCCTTGTGTGCTAAAAACCATCTTATGTTGTAACTGACCCACCCCCCCAAGTGGAAAGAAAGAAAGTAAGAAAGTAAGAAAGTAAGAAAGAAAGAAAGAAAATATGATTTTGCAGCAGACTCAGATGTTAGGATCAACCGCACCTAGCGGAACATGTGAGTAATTAAAAGGTGGGCAGATTAGGCAGCTTGTCTCACCCTACTACATCTTTTTTCTCTTGAAAAACTTCTATTCTCTTAACTTTGCTCCTCTAGACCTTATTATGGTGTAGTTTTTGTTCTCATGTAGCTCACTTTCTCAGCTCATTACCATGTCTTTTTTTTTTTCTTCCACTCACCTCCTCCTGCTATTTGCCAGCATCATGAAGCAGCGCCCTGGCCAAACAAGGCACCGACCTACTTTTCACTCGGTGTTGTTATGAAGCATACATACATATATAGAGATAGAGATGACTTTATTAATCTCCGTAGGGGAAATAATTTGTCACAGCAGGAAGAATGTTCTGGTACAGGACGAGTGGACATATAACACTATAAGGCATAAAAGAATAAAATAAATATAAAAGTACAAACATATACACAGTATTAGCAGTTGTAAAATTCTAACAGTATACAAAGATTTTCTGCAGAGCGTGAAGAGTAGTGCAGGTAGGAGGAGTTGAATGATTTTACCAGGTAAAGTGTCTAGTGTCTAGTAACAGAGGTGTTGAAAAGTCTGATTGCACTGGGGAGGAACGACAAACTGTATCGTTCCTTGCAGCAGCGGGGTTGGATCAATCTGTTGCTAAAGCTGCTCAGAATGTTCACAGTTTCATGGAGGGGTGGGAGTTGTTGTGCATGATGGCCAGCGTGGCCAAACAATGTCATGGAGGGGAGCTAATAATCCATAATTCACAATAACATGCGTTAATAATTAAGGGAATTGGAGCGTTCTGAGAACTCCAATGCAATTACCCCTAACGCTAATGCTGTGGCTGAGAGGGCTCACACTGTGTTTTAGCTGCTTTATCACAAAAGCAACAGTATCAAGCAGCAGAGGAGAGTGAAAAAGAAGCCAGTGTAAAGCAGTTTGAGATTGACCTGCAGGCTGTAATGCAGACTGAGCACCATGGCAAGCATGTTGTGGGATTACCGCCTTTTAGAGCAATGTGCCTATGTGGTTTATCTATGCGCAGCTCCTTGCTGTCTGTTTTAATGGCAGACAGTGGAAAAGATAAAGAGGAATAGCACCCTCGCTGTGGCTTTATGTGACAATGGGATTGTTGGAATCCTGGCTCCATAGAAGAATTAAACCAAGGGCACTGGAGAGACATTCAAAATAAAATTTGACCGGCACAGTTGAAGGGGGTTTCCTTGAATGAAATTTGATTGGCAGACAGAGGAAGAAGGTCTTAGACTGCTAAGTAGGGCAACTAAAAGGAGAAAAGTGTGGGATGGCATCAATACACAATGAAACTGAATCTCTGCAATCAGTGCAGCCATATTGGATTAATTAAGTATCTTAACAAGCTTTGCTAAAGAGGATCCAGTGAAAGAGCTTGTACGACACAACAGCAAGGAGAAATCAAGCTTGCTAAGGGAAAAAAATCTGCCTCTGCTTTCCTCTCTTCCATTTGCAATAATGACACTTGAACCTTGAAGCCCAGGCTGTTGAACTGCCTATCTTCCTCTGAGTCACTGGGATCAGGGGTCAAGCATGCCTCCCATAATCCAACTCCTAATGCCTAGCTGTAAACTGCAGCAACCCCGTCAGCCAACTGACTGAATTGAGGCTGAGTTGGCAATTCCTCCTGGTCAAAAGGTTTTACTTGAATTTCCAGCCAAATTCAATGCGCATAATTACCTTGTTTTATTTTTCCCACCTTTCCTGTCATCACATATGACACACCTCCCTCCTCCCCTTTCCCATCTCTGCATTGTGTTGCATACTCTCACAGCATATCTGTCACCATTTTTTCCATCTCTAGTGTGTGTGTGTGTGTGTGTGTGTGTGTACACAAGCAGTTGGATGAAAACTGTGATTGTTTATCTACCCCCCATTGTCACAAAAGTCTGGCTGACAGTGTCATCAACCATTGTATGTGAGCAATGGGATCCTCCATGTATGTTCTGAATCCTCTCCGTTTAAGGAGTTCTGGTGCTCTAGATGCAAAAGACACCCATTCATAACCAGCAGCTCCATTTCCTTCATTACCAACCTGCTATAGTGTACAGGTATTGGAAGAGAACTAATCATCAACAACGGGCATTAAGGCACCGACCTACTTTTCACTCGGTGTTGTTATGAAGCATACATACATATATAGAGATAGAGATGACTTTATTAATCTCCGTAGGGGAAATAATTTGTCACAGCAGGAAGAATGTTCTGGTACAGGACGAGTGGACATATAACACTATAAGGCATAAAAGAATAAAATAAATATAAAAGTACAAACATATACACAGTATTAGCAGTTGTAAAATTCTAACAGTATACAAAGATTTTCTGCAGAGCGTGAAGAGTAGTGCAGGTAGGAGGAGTTGAATGATTTTACCAGGTAAAGTGTCTAGTGTCTAGTAACAGAGGTGTTGAAAAGTCTGATTGCACTGGGGAGGAACGACAAACTGTATCGTTCCTTGCAGCAGCGGGGTTGGATCAATCTGTTGCTAAAGCTGCTCAGAATGTTCACAGTTTCATGGAGGGGTGGGAGTTGTTGTGCATGATGGCCAGCAGTTTGGTCGGCATCCTCTGCTCCACCACCTCCTCTAAGGTGGCCAACCGAGAGCTGCCAACAGACCCTACTTTCCTGATCAGTTTATTCAGTCTGTTGGCGTCCTTTCCCTTGATGCTTGTGCCCTAGCACACCACAGAAAAGACGATGGTGCTCGCCACAGCAGACTGATAAAACATCAGGAGCATCCGGTTGCAGAAACATTGAAGGACCTGAGCCTCCTGAGGAAGTAGAGCCAGCTCAGGCCCTTCTTGTACACAACCTCCATGTTGGTGGACCATTCAGGCTTATTGTCCAGGTATACTCCCAGGTATCTGTAGGTCTGGATAATTTCCACATCAGTCCCATTAATGCAGACAGGAGAGGGTGTGGGCTTGTTCCTTCTGAAGTCCACCACCATCTCCTTTGTCTTCATCATGTTCAGCTGCAGGTGGTTCTCACCACACCAGCGCACGAATCAGTCAACCTTGTTCCTGTACTCATCTTGCCGTCCATTCTCCACACACCCGACTATGGCCGTGTCATCTGAGAATTTCTGCAGATGACACGACTCAGTACTGTACTGAAAGTCAGAAGTGTAGATGGTGAAGAGGACAGCGCAGTTCCCTGGGGGGCCCCGATGTTGCGGATCAGACGTTCAGACACATGGTGCTGTAATCTTACAAACTGCCGTCTGCCCATCAGGTAGTCCGTGAACCATGCGATCAGAGGAGAATCCACCCGCATGTCCTTCAGCTTTGCCTTCAGCAGCCTGGGCTGGTTGGTGTTGAGGGCGCTGGAGAAGTCAGAGAAGGTGATGGACTGGATACAGGTAGAGGAAGCCTGAGTATCAAATCCATGTGACTTCACCAAAACAAATCAGAGACGGAATGAGCAAGATTGTATTCTTATCACATTATTCAGTATCAATAGAACTGAAGGTCCATTTTGATGCTTATGCAAAAGTGAGGACCACGTGCAACAACATGTTGGGTTTTTTTTTTGACAAGCTTGTTGGTTGACATTATTATTAGGTTCTAAAAAACTATATTCCTACAAACATTGCACATTATGAAAATGGCTAAATTATGGTCCCTCCTGCCCCTGACGTGAGTATAAATGGTTTTAAATAGACCCACACAAAGACATAGAAATAATTACAAATGATAAAAACAGAACAGCACAATCAATTCATTCGTCATCATTCATTTTAAAGACCTATAAAATACATTTTGCAGCAGCTGCAGGATGCCCTACAGAAGCGCATATTTGCATTTTCTGGTAGAAACATTGTTAATTAATTATCATATGACAGATTCTCAGCAAGTTCTACTTTGATGATGATGACAGCAAGGCTGGAGTTACACTTGCTATTCAATCATGTGTCCGTTGAGACAAGTCGTAGTTGATGACATACTTGTGTACTACACGTGTTGCTGGATGATACCAATGGATGGCACAGTACAGAACTAAATCAGTATGCATGAAGTAAACAATGACTATTGCTGTCACTTTGAAAGATCTGCGTATGCAATGTCAAGATCATAGCAGAAGAATTGACAGTGGAGCTTAGCCAACCCATGGTGGACAAAACATGCCATCTACCAGCTGTTTTGACAAGCATACAACAATTATCACTGTGAAGTGGCAATGTCACCTCATATGAATCTGTGTAATTGCGAGCTTGATCACAATACTTCTTTCACCCCATTCTCCATGTGTGTGTTATAGCTTGTGAATGTGTAATGCTGATTTCTGAGGATTTGCACATCTGACTCATAAAGCCAACACAGTATGTTAGGCAACATTAATGCATCTACTTAATCATTGTTAAAAAAAAAAAGTATATTTCAGCCATTAGAAATTCTTGTCCCATTGATATGCTCAAATGCTCAATTTGCCTTCTTTATCTTTTTTAAACTATTTACGTATTCTTTTGACTCTGCCTTTTTGTGGGCCATGTTCAAAATTAGTATCATCAAGAAGCATCACGATATCCATAAGGTTTGAGGGCAAATCAAGTCAAGTTAGTTTTAAATATTTAGTGTCAAATCACAAGGGAAAAAAAACACATGATAATCATAAGTCTAGTTCAAATTCTTTTAATCAACAGAGACAACAGCAAACCATTGGAACGGGTTGGATTGGGAGGGGCTCCATACTTTATTTTAGGCACTTCTTATTGTAACTTTATTAAGTAGGCCTATTGTTGATTCTCATTCTCCTTTTACATTGCCTATTTTATTTCCTCCTAAATTTAAATTAAATCATGAACATTCTGATTAAAGATGATCATTAGGTAGATTTCTGCCCACTGCACAGTGCAGGTATATGTAAAGGCTGCACTGTTGTGACCTGCTTTGTCCCTTCCTATACACAACAGAACTGAACAATACAGAACAGGTCAGATTAGCACAACATTATTTTTAATTTTTAATTTCAATTTGTATGGGTGATTACCATAAAGTAAACAAACCCAAATGTGTAATTTTGGAAATAAATCAAGAAGTTGCATATCCACAAAATGTGAGTAGTTGGTCCTTCTCAGTGACCCTGGACCCATTAAAGGATATTATTCTATTTGTGCAAAGCTATACAATGTAGGTATTATGAACTAATGAAGTAATGTTTAACTGCAGGTATATTTTTGCAAATTAGATTTAGGTATTTCATTTATATGTTTTTTTGGACCACTTAAAACTAGTCTGTGACTGTGCTGTACTACAAGTGAGCATGGAAGAAATTAGGGTAGGATATACAAAAACTGAATTGAGTATATCTCACTCTGTCTATCTATTTTTCTCCCTCCCTCTGGCCTCAAAGGGCAATCAACGCAATCTTCTTATCTTTGAACTGCTTTTTTTCTCACATCAAACCACTATTGCTCGTAGCATAGAACTCTTTCAACTCTGAAAGTGTCGAACAGCTGGGATGATGGATGTTTACACCCTTTAAAAAAGCTAATATTAGACTTCAGTGTTTTACTTATGCCTTGGATTCAGTTGTAAGTTGTCTGTCTCTAACTCTCTGGGGCTGAAAAGACCATCTTCAGTATTAGCTTTTCTCTGGATAGGTCTAAAAAGGCCTCCCTTCAAACCCAAGCTGGCCTCCAGGGCTGGAGAAAGACAACAATCAAACAGAAATCTATTTCATTTCTCATCTGTTTTTACTGTTTGTCTGGCAGATAGGAAGGGTAATGGAGATTAGAAGAGATGTTTGCCAAGTGAAAATGTCAATGCATTTAATCTAAAACAAAAAAACAAAACACAAAAACCCCTTCATGCAAGAATGGATGTGTGCAATTTGGAGACCCATGTGGCGCAATTCCATTAGCCTCAGCAGCTTTGCATGTTGGGGTTTGTCACAAGAAAGAGAAAAAGAAAGTGAAACGAGGCAGAAACAGGCCTTAACTGATACAAGTGTTGGAAAACCGATTCTGGTATTTGTTTCCTGGACTTGTTCGAATTGTTGCAGAAGACATGGCATACATCACACGTTATTAAAAAAATGATAACATGCTTTTTAATGACATGACATATTTTTATCATTTTCTTCAGACCAGGAAAAAAATTGTCTGTTGTTGGTTTTCTTTTGTGAAATTTCCCCTGAGGTAGCAGTGTACATTGTTGGTTTGACAGAGGTGGAAAAAGAGGTGGAAAACTAAGTTTGTTGAATTGGTCAGGATGGTCTTGAACAGTGTACTGAAACTGTGTTTTGGTATTTGTCTCACAGACAGTAACCGAAAATCTGGGGAGCCGACTTGTCTGGCATTACTCACAATTTCCTCTCCATCTGCACTCATTTTGACACTCCAGGCTCATCAGTTGTTACCATTCACATGGTTATGGTGAAAGTGAAGTACACACCTGTTAAGTGATTGGTTGTTGTTGTGTCTCTTGGAGAATCTAAGGATATGTTAGGATGTTTATGAGTCAGGGCGTATTCTTTTTGCACTTATATGTTACTTTGCATATGATCTATGAGAAGAATTATCAAGTTATTTGGTTTAGGGTCAAAAACCTCTTGGTTAGGTTTATGAAAGGACAGGTGACTCTTGATTTGAAATGGAACCTGGTTGAAAGTTTTGCATGTGAGCCTTAATTCAACCCTGACCACCACCCATCTTGGTACCTCCTCATTTGAAAGGTCAGGTGTTCAAGTCTTGGAAACACAATATGTACAGCTTTGCATTAGAAATACATTTACCCTTTACCCACTACCTGATCAGCTAGGAATGAAAACAGGTTTTTATATCCTATTTTTGTCCTATTATATTTTAATTTGCCACGTGTCTAAATTTAGTGTTACTACTTTCATAAATGTATTCCTATTGTAACGAGATACAAGAAAGGCACAAATTGATCCAAAGATTATAAAAATCAGAATACAGTAAATTAAATTATAAAATTTCTTGATGACCTTAAAGTTGAAATTAAACCTATAGAAAATTCAAATGATGTGAGTGCAGCAGGAGGGTCAATAAGTAAAAAAACAGTCAGGAAGAGCAAAATGCATATATGTAAGTACATTCCAGTCCTTGTAGGTAACATTTGCATAAAAAACAAAGCTAGTTTACTAGGTCTTATCCTTAAATGTCCTCTTGTAAAAGAGTTGTATTTTTACTAATGAAAATCCAATATTACCAAATAAATGAAATAATGAAAGAATTGAGGCTCATATTATATGGGCTGCTCAATAAATGGATCCAGGTCAAATAAGATGATTAATTCATTCACCTGTTTTGTGATCTCCTACAGACCATGTGCCAGACCTAACTGATACAATACATATCTAATTTGGTATCAGGGAAATCACCATATAGTATACTTGTCCAAAAAATTTGTACTTATCTTATGCTTAACAGAAAAGAGTTCAGTGTACTAGAACATAGCGTGCAAACATTGTACTGTCCAGGCCTCAAGGACAGCTCAGCTGACTGAGTGTGAGACCTTACAGACAATGCTTATCTGACTTATTTTCTTTTATCATGTATAGGGACCACCCTTAGCAATCATTCTCTCTACATAAACCTATGTTTTAGCTTAAGACCTCAGACAACTCAGCGCTGCCGTGCTGACTTGTCTCCTTGCTGCAAGTTCATTAAACCTCTTGCCTTGACTCCGGATGACTCTGTGCTCCATTCGAACATTTTTTCCTAACAACTTGGTCCTTTGAGCCGGATCCCAATAGCCTTTCCACCGTCCTGAACTGGGACTGAAACCATGCACAGGGGAGTCTGGGACTCCTAGACAAAGACCTCCAGCTGAATTGCTGTTTCTCAGAGGCCAGTAAACAATGGAAGGGGGAAAGGTGACAGGATTGTAGAAACCAAAGACACAGATCATTGGACTCAAGGTAAGAAGAGAGTTCTGGGAACTCATGAGAGTGAATGGTTAACTAAGACCTGTAAAAAACAGTGAAGTTAAACTAAAGAATGGTTAATTAAGACCTGCAAAAACCAGTGAGGTTAAACCAAAGAATGGTTAACTAAGACCTGTAAAAAACAGTGAAGTTAAACTAAAGAATGGTTAATTAAGACCTGCAAAAACCAGTGAGGTTAAACCAAAGAATGGTTAACTAAGAACTGTACAAACTAGTAAAGTTAAACCAAAATAGGCCATAGTCTGTGTGACTCCAGGAGTCAATAACTCCGTGTGCATGTTAAAAACAATAATAGTTCTGGGAACTAGGATCGCGATAGAGTATGAATGTGTTGAGTGTGTGTGTTTGTGTAAAAGGGTGGGAATAGATATTCAGCAGTGTCTCAGTAAAAGATAAACAGTTTGCAACCTAACGGTGACAACAACACTGTTTGGCTGCAAAACCTAACGGTGACAACAGAAGCAGTATCTTTACTGATCGGACCAGTGGCTAGCAGAGGCTAACAAAAGAGAACAAGCCAAACACAAGTAAACTGAGACCCTCACCCTAAAGGACAAAAAAGATATAAATGTAGTAACAGTTCAGAGACAACCAGACCTAGGCTCAAGGCCAGACCCACATCCCTGGCCTCAACCGCCGCATTATACAATAACCGTCCCAACAGGTCCTAGTGTGCCTGCGTTGGCTGATACTCCAAAAATGTATCCGCCCCTACCATCCAAACCAGAAAAAATTAGTAGCTAGAGCACTACCTCCATGTGTGCAAGCAGTAGTGGCAGCAGCTATGGCAGTGCAAGCATTGGCATCCATAGTGCTTTCATCCAATAGTACTTAAATTGCCGCACGCAGTGTCTATAATTTTGCTATAAAATAAAATCTCTTATTTATCACTGTCAAGACATTTATCTTGCATGACTATCCTGCTGTTACAACCACACCTAACCATTGAGCGATGTACTACATTGAATCCATCTACGTTGAATCCATCTATGCCTATTGAAACAGATGGGGATGCTCATAACTGCGTAGCAGAGATATCAGAGAGAATATTACTGAGACCTGACCTAAGAGACACCCCCCATCCAAATAATGACATAACAATGTTTGTAGATGGCTCAAGCAGGAAAAATCCAGATGGAACTAATTCTACAGGCTTCGCTCTAGTAACATCCACAGAAACGCTGATAACCAAGCGACTTCCAAAGCATCTCTCAGCTCAAGCAGCAGAATTGGTGGCACTAACAGAGGCATGTAAAATAGCAAAATGAATAATAGCTAACATTTATACAGATAGCCAATATGCCTTTTCAACTATACACGTTTTTGCCGAACAGTGGAAAAATAGAGGTATGGTGACTTCAACAGGAAAAGAGATTAATCATAAATCAAATCAAATCAAATTTTATTTGTATAGCCCGAAATCACAATTTACACATTATCTCACTGGGCTTTGACAAACTGTACAGATGTGACATCCTCTGCCCTTAGACCCTCGAACCGGGTGAGGAAAAACTTAAAAAACCCTAAACAGGGAAAATAAGAAACCTCAGGAAGAGCCACAGAGGAGGGATCCTTCTTCCTAGGACGGACAGACGTGCAATAAATGTCACTTGTACAGAACACAAAAACATGATAACAACAGTTCTTTTAGAATGCATAAAACATCCATGAGTCCCAGAGTCTGTGGATTCTATGAGTCCGGATGTATGGAAAGTCTAGTGATCCAGACGCAGGTGGACTCTGTTGGTCCAGGAGTCATTGTACTCCATGTAGGAAGATCTGGGTGTTGCTGAGTCCAAGAGTATGTAGAATCTGTAAATCCAGGGATATGTGAAGTGTAGTGGTCCAGAAGCAGGTGTAGTCTATTGATCCAGAAGCCATTGTGATCTGTGGGTCCCGATTTGCACTTGGAAATCCAGCCTAGGATCCAAGTCACAGGATCCAAGTCACAGGATCTCCTTTCCTAATGTGGCCAGGGGGCATCAGGCAGGACCACAGCAGCACCTCCCACCGCGACCTAGAAAAACCTGCAGGATGGTAAAGCACAACGACTCCGGGGAAGAAGTAAAGTTAGTGTAAGGATATGGACATTTACAGGAGCAGAGAAGGAGTCGGAGTCAGAGGGGGGAGAGAAGAAAGCTCAGTGAATCATGGAGTGTTCCCCCAGCAACCTAAGCCTATAGCAGCATAACTAAGGGCTAGATAGGCCAGCCTTAACTATAAGCTTTATCAAAAAGGAAGGTTTTAAGCCTACTCTTAAAATCAGAGAGTGTGTCTGCCTCCCGTACCAAGACTGGAAGATAGTTCCACAGGAGAGGAGCTTGATAGCTGAAAGCTCTGCCTCCCATTCTACTTTTGGAAATTCTTGGGATCACCAATAACCCTGCATCCTGGGAGCGTAAGGTTCTGGATGGGCGATAGGGTACTATGAGCTGTTCAAGATAAGATGGTGACTGACCATGAATAGCTTTGTAGGTGAGAACAAGGATTTTAAATTCTATTCTGAATTTAACTGGGAGCCAGTGCAGAGAAGCCAGTATGGGGGAAATATGGTCTCTGATATTAGTTCTAGTCAGTACACGCGCTGCTGCATTTTGGATTAACTGAAGAGTTTTTAAAATTTTGTTAGGGCAACCTGAAAATAAAGAATTACAGTAGTCCAGCCTGGAAGTAACAAACGCATGAACTAGTTTTTCTGCATCTTGTTGAGACAGGATGTGCCGGATTTTAGCAATGTTACGGAGGTGAAAGAAGGCGGTCCTTGAAATCTGTTTAACATGTGATTTAAAAGACAGCTCCTGGTCAAAGATAACACCCAGGTTTCTGACAGTGGTGCTGGAGGCCAAGGCAATGCCATCCAGATTAACTATGTTGCTGGATAATGAGTCTCTAATGTGTTTGGGGCCCAGCACAATGACTTCAGTTTTGTCAGAGTTTAACATTAAAAAGTTATGAAACATCCAGTTTTTAATGTCCTTAAGACATGACTGTAGATTAGCTAACTGATGGGTTTCATCTGGCTTCATTGATAAGTATAGTTGTGTGTCATCTGCATAACAGTGAAAATGTATGGAGTGCTTTCTAATAATTTTACCTACAGGAAGCATATATAGAGTAAATAGTAATGGTCCAAGCACAGAACCTTGTGGGACTCCATGACTAACCTTGTCATATCTTGATGATTCATCATTAACATGAACAAAATTATATCTATCAGATAGGTAGGACTTAAACCATCTTAGAGCAGATCCTTTAATGCCAATTTGGTGTTCCATCCTCTGTAGTAAGATGTGATGATCGATAGTGTCAAAAGCTGCACTAAGATCTAATAAGACTAGTATAGAGATAAGTCCTGCATCAGATGCAGTGAGGAGGTCATTTGTAACTTTTACCAATGCCGTTTCTGTGCTGTGATGCTTTCTAAAACCTGACTGAAACTCTTCAAATAGACTATTATACTGAAGAAAGCCACATAGTTGTTTCGCTACTGCTTTCTCTAGAATCTTTGAAAGAAAGGGGAGGTTGGATATTGGTCTATAGTTGGCTAGAACTTCTGGGTCTAGGGTAGGTTTTTTTTAGGAGCGGTTTAATTACAGCTACTTTAAATGACTGGGGCACATAACCTGTTACAAGGGATAGATTGATAATGTTTAGTAGTGGATTTCTAATTAGGGGTAAAACCTCTTTGAGCAACCTAGTAGGTATGGGGTCTAGTATACAGGTTGATGATTTAGATGAAGATAATGTTGTCGTTAGTTCCTTAAGGTCAATTGGATGGAAGCTTTCCAAACACACATCAGGACTAATAACAGCCTCTATAATTCCTGTTGCTGAACTGGAATCTGTGGAGTGTAGGATATTTTCTCTGATAAGTCTAATTTTATTATTGAAGAAGTTCATAAAATCATTACAGGTGAGGGCTCTAGGAATGCATGGTTCAATAGAATGATGGCTCTCAGTCAGCCTGGCTACAGTGCTGAAAAGGATCCTGGGCTTATTATAAAGACCTGATACTCAACCTACTTGGAGCAATTCAACTTAAAAAAAAAAAAGGTAGCTATCTGCAAATGCGCAGCACATACAGGAAAGAATGACCCAATATCACAAGGAAATGCAAAAGCTGATATTGCAGCCAAAGATGCAGCAACAAAAGAAATACTGTCACTACAAACGCAACCGGACTATATTGATCCCGAAGTTCTAAAACATATGCAAAAAGCTTCATCCGATTCAGAAAAACAAAAATGGGAAAAGAAGGGAGCTAAACAAGAAGACGGGTTATCCAAATGACCAGAAGGAAAGCCAATCTTACCAACTAACCTTTTTAGATATGCTGCAATATTGAGTCATGGGTTGAGCCATGCCTCAACAGGAGGGATGGTAGCAATTATACAAAAGGTGTTCACGACGTATGGCTTGACTAACTACTCAAAAATGTTCTGTTTAGCCTGACCTATCTGTGCAAATATAACCCCAAAGGTAACATGAGACCTAAAAGAGGACACTTTCCAAATCCCCAATACCCATTTCAACAGATATGTATGGATTTCATAGAGCTAAATAAGTGCGAAGGAAAGAAATATTGTCTAGTAATCATAGATATGTTCACTAAATGGATAGAGGTGTTTCCAACAGCAACCCCAGATGCATTGACAGTAGCAAAAGCACTAGTAAAGGACATAATTCTTCGTTTTGGGATTCCCAAAAAGATGTATAGTGACAACGGGAGTAATTTTGTCAATAATATAATATCACAAATAGCTCAGAACCTAAAAATTAAAAAAATCAGAAGTGTTAAGTGACAATGTGATGACGTATTAAGAATGTTGTTACAATCCATGATGTGTATAGCAGGCCTCTAATTTTTATATTTTCCATTCACTACCTTAATTTATTCACTTTCTCCAGCAGTATGTGTTTTTGATATTTCTTGTTTGAATCATGATGATAGAGGTACCAGTAAGGACTGTCCTCCAACGGTGGGGCCACCAGTGAAGATGATTGCTCTTCCTTACTATACTATTGATAACCTTTTGTGTGATTTCGAACTGTTTTATTGATCTTTTGTATTTATTGTGTTTCTATTAAGCATAAACAGGAGGGAAATGTCAGAAAAAAAAAGTATTTATCTTATGCTTAACAGAAAAGAGCTCAGTGTACTAGAAC
Organism: Mola mola; assembly: GCA_001698575.1. Lineage (NCBI taxonomy): Eukaryota > Metazoa > Chordata > Actinopteri > Tetraodontiformes > Molidae > Mola > Mola mola. The sequence continues at coordinate 631,588 of KV751382.1, read as the reverse complement.
ATAGCATGCAAACATTGTACTGTCCAGGCCTCAAAGACGGCTCAGGTGACGGAGTGTGAGACCTTACAGACAATGCTTATCTGACTTATTTTCCTTTATCATGTATAGGGACCCCCCTTAGCAACCATTCTCTCTACATAAACCCATGTTTTAGCTTAAGACCACAGACAACTCAGCGCTGCCGTGTTGACTTGTCTCCTTGCTGCAAGTTCATTAAACTTTTTGCCTTGACTCTGGATGAATCTCTGCTTCATTTGAACATTTTCTCCTAACAATACTAAAAACAGCATATACATATGTACATATATATTTATTCTGCATGTCATATAAAACATGAATGAATGACCAAGTACTTGTTTAAATAAATCTGTTTCAGCAGAATTGACTGTGTGTTAGAATTTTATTGTAAAGTTTCTCTCTCTCAATTACTCCAGTGTTGATAGATTCCTCAACAAGTATGCTATCAAACAAGCTCAGGGGCATTCATTATTGAAAGGTGGACTCAGCTGGAAAACGCCTGTCTAAAACTTACTTTCTTAAGGTGCATGGGTATTGTGATGATTCACAGATAGGAGTTTCCTCCAATTGACAACCCAAGAAAGCCTTTCTCCATTCTGTCTCTCCTTCTAGATCCCAATTTCCAAGACAATACTGTGCGCAAAGCTTCATTAATGTTGCATCTACCAAAGGAAGACAAGCTCTGTGGTGGTCGATAATAGAGCGATAATGTGATTTTGTTGCATCTTCCCATATACTTTTATTGACTCAAGTCACACACACACGGCGCACAAGTGCTGCTAGATGTTATTGGAAGAAACATAATTTTTCATGAATGATAATAGCCTTGCTGTTTATTCTGAAGGCAACTGGACTTGTTGTAGTTTCTTGAAGACGTTTCGGCTCTCATCCAAGAGGCTTCTCCAATTCTAAATTTCTGATAGGGAGTCCCCAGTATTTAACCTTGTGGAGGATCCTTCTTACTCAGGGTAGTGGGCAAAGGGTACAAAGCCCCGCCCCCAATCTGTGTGACCCAGATCCACCCACCATCAGATGGGTAGTCACTCCCCCCGGTCAACATGTGAGTCGCTGGGTTGCCAAGGTGTGAATTGTGAAATGTTTCCTGGGGAGGGATTTCAAAACTGCATTGTATGTGGCAGACAGTTGATGTCTGAGGCCACCTCCTCTGTTAAGTCAGGACCTGCTAATATAAATTGTCTGTATGTTAAGGTCATTCGGTATTTCCTGTTTTACTTTGAAATTCTGTCTGTGTCATGCTTCTCATGTCCTGTCAAGTGTTGTCCCTCAGGTGTGTCTGATTATTCACTCTCCCTAATGTGTCCCACCTGTGTCCAATTGTCTACCTCTCCCTCGTGTATTTAACCCCCGTGTTCTCTTCCTCCTTTGCCAGATTGTCTTGTCTATTTAGTGAGCATTCCAGCATTTATTACTTATGAGTCTATTTGTGTCCGATCTATATTCCGTGTTTCGATTCCCGAGTTTGCCCTATCCTTGTCTGTTACCTTTGCATCTTTGAATTCCCGGTTTCGACTATTATAAATAAAACGACCATCGAATTAGAACGCTCCCTGTGGACTTTTATTGGCATTATTGGCATTTAGTGGCATTTTTGGATCCACCAGACCTGGCTCATGACACCAGGAATCGCCATCTTACCGTGGTAGAGGGGTTTGGGTGCCCTAATGATCCTAGGAGCTATGTTCTCGGGGGCTGTTTGCCCCTGGTAGGGTCACCCAAGGCAAATTGGTCTTAGGTGAGGGCCCAGACAAAGC
>KV751382.1:604542-619013 GCA_001698575.1 Mola mola | reverse complement strand
ACCACACCTGTCTGCCACTCCAAAGGCACAGTCCCCAATGTCCATGCAATGTTGCAGAGGTGTGTCAACCAGGACAGCCCTACAACTTACAGAGCCTTGACGAGCTCGAGACGAATCTCATCCACCCCCGGGGCGCTGCTGCTGCGGAGTTGTTTGACAACCCCAGCGACCTCGACCCCAGTCATGAGAGAGTCCACCCCAAAGTCTTCCGGCTCTGCCTCCTCCTCGGAATGCGTGTTGGTGGGATCATCGAAGTATTCCTTCCACCGCCGAACTATAGTCTCAGTTGAAGTCAGGAACTCCCCTCCCATACTGAAGACGGGGACGTGTGGACAGGCTTCCACTTTCCCCTCCTTAGCTGCGGAACAGTTTGCCAGAATTTCTTCCGCGCCGACTGGAAGTCTTGTTCCATGGCCTCACCAACCTCCTCCCACATCTGGGTTTTTGTCTCAGTGACCACTCGAGCCACAGATCGCTTGGCCTGGCGGTAGCTTTTTGCTGCCTCCGGAGTCCCACAAGTCAGCCATGCCCTGTAAGTCTCCTTTGCCGCCCCTTTCCCCCTTGGGTGCCCCCCAGCGGTTCCGGGGTTTCCCGCCACGACTAGCACCAGCAACCTTGCCAGCTTCGAGCAGCCGCCTCGACAATGGCAGCATGGAACATGGCCTACTCAGATTCCATGCTCCCCATTACCTCTGGGATGTTGTTGAAGCTCTGCCGCAGGTGGGACTTGAAGACCATTTTCATAGGGTCCTCAGCCAGATGTTCCCAGCAGACCCTCACTATTCGCTTGGGCCTGCCTGGTCTGTCCAGCTTCCTCCCCCGCCACCTGATCCAACTTACCACCAGGTGGTGATCAGTTGACAGCTCTGCTCCTCTCTTTACCCGAGTGTCCAGAACATACGGTCGCAGATCAGATGATACGACTACAAAGTCAATCATTGACTGTCGACCTAGGGTGTCCTGATGCCAAGTGCACTTATGGACACTCTTATGGCTGAACATGGTGTTAGTTATGAACAAACTGTGACTAGCACAGAAATCCAATAACTGAACACCACTCGGGATCAGATCGGGCAGTCCGTTCCTCCCAATCACACCCCTCCAGGTCTCGCTGTCATTGCCCACATGAGCGTTGAAGTCTCCCAGTAGGACGATGGAGTCCCCAGTAGGGGCACTCTCCAGTACCTGTTCCAAGGACTCCAAAAAGGGTGGGTACTCTGAACTGCTATTTGGCGCATAGGCACAAACCACAGTCAGGTCCCATTCCCCAACCCGAAGGCGCAGGGAAGCAACCCTTTCGTCCACGGGGGTAAACTCCAACACATTGGCTGAGAGCCGGGGAGCTATTAATAAGCCCACGCCTGCTCTCCGCCTCCCACCTGGGACAACTCCAGCATAGAACAAAGTCCAACCCCTCTCAAGAAGACTGGTTCCAGAACCCGAACTGTGCGTTGAGGTTAGGCCGACTATATCTAGCCGGTATCTCTCAACCTCACGCACAAGCTCAGGTTCCTTCCCCATCAGAGAGGTAACATTCCATGTTCCGATAGCCAGCTTCAGCAACCGGGGATCGGACCGCCAAGGCCCCTGCCTTTGACTACCACCCGATCCACATAGCACCGGACCTCTATGGTTCCTCCTGTGGGTGGTGGGCCCACATGAGGACGGACCCATGTTTCCTTTTCGGGCTGAGCCCGACCGGACCCCATGGAAAAAGGCCCGGCCACCAGGCGCTCGCCTACGGACCCCTTCCCCAGGCCTGGCTCCAGGGCGGGGTCCCGGTATCCCTCCGGGCAGGGTACACAAGTCCTTGTTATTATTCACCATCATAGAAGTCTTTGAACCGCACTTTGTCTGGCCCCTCACCTAAGACCAATTTGCCTTGGGTGACCCTACCAGGGGCAAACAGCCCCCGACAACATAGCTCCTAGGATCATTAAGACACCCAAACCCCTCCACCACGGTAAGGTGGCGGTTCCAGGAGGGGATCAGGGATATCAGATTCATTTTCATCCTAGGCCATATCAGCATTATTGTTGCCCTCAAAGGGCTGGTTGTAACTTTATGACTATAGAAATACATATGTTCCTTTTCATATTATTATTTCATTGTCTGTGCTTTCAATAATTTTTGATTTTAGCAACAAATTAATGAATAACTAGCTTGAAGAAGTTGAGGGAAAATAATGATGAGCAGATATTCAAATGTCCAACTATTGCACAATTTATTCAAAAAGTTAGTTTGGTAACATCAACACACTATAAGCTTGTGCATCATTGTTTAAACCTTTACATAGATGTATAAATATATGTGGGCATGAACTCACATCTCTCTGCATTATTATAACATAAATCCCACTAGTTTATCAGATTTAGAAATCCTCATCGTTACTCATCCATCAAAGATCAACAACTATCATCAAGCACTATTTATTAATTTAATGGAACTATATTTGTTTCCTAACTTTCCTTGGACATTTTGAAAAAATTCATATTTTTTTTCCCCAACCTCATCACTTGACTAGAAAAACCCTTCTAGTAATAGCTGATATCAAATTAAAGCCACCTTGTGGTCGAATTTTATCATTACACAGGTTACAATTGATTAGTAAAATAAGACTGTATTTTAAGACAATCTGATTATTTTCAAGCTCTCATGGGCCAAATGAAATGTAATAGTGGGCCAGATTCGGCCCACAGGCCTTGAGTTTGGCACATATGATCTAAGTGGATAAATAACACAACAGTCAAAATGAACCTACCAACAACATCAACATATTCTCCCCAGATGTTACACTGAAGGGTGGGTGATGGTAACATCTTTATTAAGACCTGAAACCTGGGCTGATGCTTGTGTCTCTGATTTTAATCTAAGGTGTTTGTTTGATTAAATCTAAAATAACTGATTATTTTTCACCATTTCATGACAGCATAACAATCTATAAACATAAGACTGATACCATCAGCTTATAAAGTTAATCATATAATCTTGTTTGCACACTGTTGCTGTCTTACATGTCCAGCAGATTCAAAATCACACTAGCATGCATTGTGTTTCCATCAACCTGATGAACCTAAGTGTGATATTTAGCTCTTCTTGGCTGTTTTTGGTTCTGACAGGTCCACATTGGAATATCTTTTCAGGAGCTCATACACATCACATCACAAACAGTACAGGTAAACATGTGGACACTTTTATAATGTTGTTTGACATTTTGTAGTGACATAGTGAAGTGAACTCACCCACTGAATGAGAACGGTGACCCTGGGAGGCGCAGGAGTAACGGTACTCAGGATCAACGTGTCCTCCATAAGAAGGAAAAGTTTCATCGGGAACGATTTTTTCATTCTCGTACCAAACAAAAGGAAAACGATCAGTCAGACAGCTGCTGTGACAAATCAGCTTTGGACCACTTGGTGACATGATCACCTGCACCTGTAAATCTGGATCTGTGAACAAGGAAGAGAAAAACATTGTCAGTCATACACACTTGCCTGTGTGTAACCTGCTTCAGGGTAGAAAATATAAGGACAATGTAGTACACATAACTCTATACATTAAAATGACTAACTTCAGTATGAATATTAACATCTCACTGGCTACTATTTGATGATGATTTTACTTCAGGGTGTTTGTCCAGCAGATATCCAGGTAACAGACATCTGTGCCAAGACTTACTCTGGTGTGTCATTGATCATTGTTAACAATCAAATAGTTACTTGAGAGGCAACAACACATTTGAGTTGAGAGATGACATCTATGCCAGGATTTTCTTTTCATAAGTGCTCAGCCTTCAAACAATAGTTCATTTTTCAGAAATAACATTTGCGTCATGGATTGGTAAATTGTTGTTAACCTTCCTGTGTGTTTCCCTTTGTCTTTATCAGTTCATCATGTAATTCATGTTCCTTCATCCTACAGTTTCTCAGTAGTGAACCAGGGCCTTCTGTGCCCAGTTCTGATGGTTCTGTCAAGCCCCTGAACCCTGTTATGCACACACACACTACACACAGATCATGGAAGTGTCACTTTGTGTGACACTGGTTGGAAAAACACGCTGCACATGTAGTAATGTAACAGGAGAAAACAGCACCACCACACAAAGGTTGTTGTTCTCATACTGTAGGTTGCTCGAGATCTTTACACAAGATTAATACAAGAATGATGTAATATAGACAAATGGCTTCCATACAATCACAGCTTTTGAACTAAGCTACCATCTATACGCTGCATCTCCTGTCTGAATGAAGAAGCCGTCTTCTAGAATTCCCTGGAGCTGTGGTACAAATCTAAAGAGAACACACCCAAAATCCAAATTTCATAGCTTATCCCAAGTGTCAGTTCAAACAAATGTTCTCATTGTGTTTCCAGTTCAGGACATTCGATGAATAATATAAAATACCCTGCGTGGAAGATATTTTCCCCAGAGACAACGAAGAAAATTATGTCATTGGCTGCGTTCTCCCCCAAAACAAAACTACTCACATGCACAGTGCATGAACCGAAAACAACAGAAACAGATCAATTTAACAGTGTAGTATTACAGGTAAACAGCATTTTAATTAACTGTATTTTATATGATTTCTGAAATTACACTTTTTATTCTTTCATGTGTCGGTTTCATCCCTCTGTCTCTTGTGCCGAGTCTGCATGTCGATCTTTATTCCCTGCACTTCAGTACGCAAACACAAAGAGTCTGTTCACTGAGATTAAGAATCAACACACTATGTGCAGTCTATCACTTTTATTTGTATTCTGTATTTTCATATATGAAAGAGGATGAAAAATGTATTAAAGTTAGCAGCACATGTGAAAAATGTCCCTGAGTTCAGATCTTATTTTTTTCCTCAGAATTACAAGAAAGTAAATTTGTTATATTTTTGGGATACTGCCCTAATCCTTTTCCATATTCATCTGATGGTCTTTTAACATAACACAGGACAGCATGTAATATTTTGTAATAAATATCATCTTGGTTGATATGTTTAATATTGAATTTCACTCTTTTATCTGAGCTATCTCTGCACTGAGACCTTTCAAAGAAGCTACACCTGTCTTAAGCTCCTGTATCTCTGTTAACAGCTCAGGGGATACCTTGGTTTTGGCTTCCTTCACCAGGGCCTTAGCAGGTGAACTGTCCTCTGACTGTACTACACTTACATTTGTCCCTGAGATAGAAAAATATCGGTGGAATGTTGTTTTGCACTCCACTCTAACCAAGGCCATGTGAAAGGCCTGGAGCACGCTGTGTACCATCTCATATCTCTAAGAAAGGTTACGCTGACCACTTTGGGGAGAGGAGAATGTATGTGTGTGCTTTGTTTTGCAATACTCGTATCCAAAACATGCGTGTGTTATAAAACTTATAATAAGAGTAAGAGTACGCCATTTATTCAATAAAAACTGGTGTGACGCCAGAGAGTTTGGGATGGCCACCCTCCCTCTCTCGCGTGAAGTAAACAACACCATTATAGAAAGAGGGACATAGTCGCACTCAGGCAGAGTCTGCTGCGGGTTTCGTACGGACGCCCAGCTGGTTGGATGCACACTCTGCCGGGGGTGTTGGCTCTCCACTCCAAGGCGTTACGGTAAGAGTATAATCCTTTGCATCTAACCGATTGTTATGTAACTGAGTGTATCTGTGGCGGAATAAATAACGCGCTTGTTCTAGCAGAACACTGTGTCCCGTCATTTCTGTGTGCCGACTCTCGACGATCCTCTAAGGATTGTTTCAAAACACACCCCTCCAGGTCTTGCTGTCATTTCCCACATGATCATTGAAGTCTCCCAGTAGGACGAGGGAGTCCCCAGTAGGGGCACTCTCCAGCACCTGTTCCAAGGACTCCAAAAATGGTGGGTACTCTGAACTGCTATTTGGCACATAGGCACAAACCACAGTCAGGACCCGTTGCCCAACCTGAAGGCGCAGGGAAGCAACCCTTTCGTTCACCGGGGTAAACTCCAACACATTGGCTGAGAACCGGGGAGCTATTCACCTGGAACAACTCCAGCATAGAAAAAAGTCCAACCCTTCTCAAGAAGACTGGTTCCAGAACCCAAACTGTGCATTGAAGTTAGGCCGACTATATCTAGCCGGTATCTCTCAACCTCTCGCACAAGCTCAGGTTCCTTCCCCACCAGAGAGGTAACATTCCATGTTCCAATAGCCAGCTTCAGCAACCGGGGATCGGACCGCCCCTGCCTTTGTCTGGCACCCGATCCACATAACACCGGACCTCTATGGCTCCTCCTGTGGGTGGTGGGCCCACGTGAGGACGGACCCATGTCTCTTTTTCGGGCTGAGCCACAGGGACAAAGGCCCGGCCACCAGGCGCTTGCCTACGGACCCATTCCCCAGGCCTGGCTCCAGGGCGGGGTCCCGGTACCCCTCTGGGCAGGGTGCACAAGTCCTTGTTAGTCACCATCATAGAAGTCTTTTGAACCGGGCTTTGTCTGACCTCTCACCTAGGACCAATTTTCCTTGGGTGACCCTACCAGGGGCAAACAGCCCCCGACAACATTGCTCAGCTCCTAGTATCATTAGGGCACCCAAACCCCTCCACCAAGGTAAGGTGGCGGTTCGTGGAGGGGACATTAAATGTCCAAAGTGAAAAACTATGAACCAACTCTCACCTGAAGGACATGAAGCAATGCCTTGGAATGTCCCATCTTCTTACACAGGCAGTTCAGCTGATGAAGGGGATAGTGTGGGGAGTGCCCTGACAAGCTCAATGGCGTGTTCCACTAGAATAGAACAAATCAAATTTTAGTTCAGTTAGATTTCCCAAAAGACTATCATCAGGTTCATGGTGAGGTCACAGAAATTTCTTATTTTCATTAAGAGTATTATCATTCTGGATTTATTCAATTAGCATTATACTTTAGCAACATACACAATCCTATTCATACCCATTTCTGAGGAAGCAGCTGTACAGATCATTAGAGACACCAAAATGCCAAATTACCTCCATCCATGTTCATAGGTGGTTTCATCACTTTCTTCCAAACACCGTAAAACTGCACCTTTGCACAGAAGTCTTCCCATCTCTTCATTACTTCATCAGTTAATTTCTTGTTGCCCTTATCCAGGATCCGACAAAGCTCATCCTTGTAATGCAAGTAAGATTTAATACCTGCAACAATACTTGCTTTGTGGTTAAGTCAAGATAAGTTGATCGCTTACATAGCGAAGTTCTTTGAAACATGGTTAGGCATTCAGGATTGTCGTTCACCTGTCCTCTTCTTTCAGGACATTACAGTCAATGAAGGCTCTTCTAACTTCAAACTCAAGGTCAAAGATTTGGGAGACAGCATCTTGATTGGGATTTGATTTCTTGTACATGGCATGGAGAGTGTTGTAATATCTGGCGTGTGGTGCCAGACTATCCTTCCTCTCCACTAAAGCAGAGAATAATCAGTAACTGTTAATGGACATGTAAATCTGAATGACACTATTGGTTTTTAACAGCATGTCTAACATTACACCAAAACTGACATGTTACTTAAGTCGTTACCTAGACGTGGCAGTTTGCTTTCCAAGACAGACAATTAAACAAAATACATGATAAAGTATACGATGTTAACCCCCACCAACCACAGTAATGTAAATGTATGTTACACACTCTGTAATATGTGCTCTCTATGCTCTGAGAGCCAAATAAATGAAAAGAAATGACAAATCATGTCACTTTACAATATATCAATGATGAATCACAATTGAAATATAGAATATGAATGTATGAAATACAGTATATCATGATATCCAAAACTATCGTAATGTTGCTAACCTTCAAGCCCATCATTATAACAAAAAGTATGTTTCCACTTACATGGACTTCGGCCATCATCAGAACTGCTGCCAGATCTTTGAGGCAAAATAATTGTTGATCCACCAATTGATTCTGCATCATAATCTTCTCCCTCTGTCATATGTTGAGAAGTCAATTTGACGCCTTTTCTTTGAATGGCCCCTCTCAGGTGTGGGCCCCTACCTCTTCTGTGGGGACAATCTGCAGCCTCTTGAGAAGATTCTTAAAGATGGTCATCTGTTGTTAAAAAACAAAAAAAAATAAACCTAATTTCTAACTCATTGAGAAAACAAATAAAAACTTATTGTCAGTCAAAAATAAAAACATACACACTGGACCTCATAATATAAGTGAAAGAAATAATATAGCAAACATTTCAATCACTTACATACATTTTGTCTTCATCCCGTAGCATAGGATAATACTCTACTAGTCTCCAAGCCATTGCAGTGACTTCATGCCTGGTAGGGTATCGGAACCTCCTCTTCTTCTAAGTGACTTGCTCTCAAGACAGAAATCATCCTAAAAAAAACCCAAATAATTGCGAAATTCAATCAGATTCATTTAGATACATGTCTTGTGCTACTTTTGGTGTTTTCAGGGCAAAGTAGGTAACCAGTTACCTTTAGGCTAATAACATCCCACACTCGTTTCCTCCTGAGAAAGTGCCCCGGTCCAGGAAAAAGGTCTCTCAAATCCTCACGATTGAGGGTGTGGAGCAAGGCTTTGTCAATGCCAGCAGCTACAGAGACGGCCATAAAAACACCTTTTACATAAAAAAAAACCTATACCTTTATAAAATTATACATTTCATCTTAAAGGGGCGAACAAAATACATGTTTTTTTTTCTTCTTGTCATTTTATGTCTTATGATTTGAATATGATTTAGACATTGAGCAGCTCTCGTTTTGTTTTTGAGGCGTCAACATGTACAGTATTTTAATCTAATAATTCACATTAGTATGTTTTTTTAACTGCTAGAAATGACATACCATTTAAAATTGATAGTGTAACATTGTCCAGTTCATCCATGATTGTCCCTTCTTGTTGTCCCTTTATTTGCTTCTGTTCCTGACAGTTAGAAAAACATGTTAAGTCACTAGGTCAAGTTGACCTAGACCTCTTTTCAGCTGGGAACCTCTTCTGCTCCAGCCTCCTCTCTGATCGGTGGCGCACTGTGTACAGACTTGCTGCGGCTGACCAGCACTTTCCGCTTCTTTGTTTTTATGGCGGGTATAAACCAGTGTCAAGATACGTTATCGCTACCCACAATAGCTACAGTATGTAATGATAATTTACATTACATAAATATCATCAGCAACACCGTTTCCCTTTGCTGTTTGCTTCTGTACAGAGGAATTAATGTTAGCTGGCCTAGGCTGTGGCTTTCGTTGATTATAACTACTGTAATTTAACCTTAACATTGCCAAGAAAAATACATGTATTCTCGATAGTCCATTATAATTTGGGTGAAAACCGTTTTTGATGAAAAAGTTATTTTACCTTTTTTCCTTATTGTGATGAGTTTCCCTCTTCTCTGAGGAATCCAACTGGCTCAGGGTGCAGGTGCAGATGCAACCACAGTGAGGGGAAGTGTGAGTGCATGAGACATATCTATTAATTGTTGAACTTGTTTTGTAGTATTTGTTTTCATTATGTAAATCAAATTGGGTCTTTTAAAATTAATTCCCCCTACTTCCTGATTTGGTATTGACCAAACCGATGCGCCATGTTCCCGCTGAACTCTGCAAAAAAAAAAAAAAAAGAAAAAAACTGTAGACCAGCAAGAGCTAGTAGGTCTAATTACTGGCGAGGGGGAGTGGACATGTGGATAATCCTGATTTCCGTGTACTACTTGGCATCAGTGGTTGCATTGCAGAATAGAGAGTCTTCAATTCGTTTTACTACCATATCAGACCTATGCATGCTTTGTATCTTGTATCTGGCCGGCCACCCACTCAATGGATGACAACAGCTTCATCTGAGCCTTCTAGAATTGGAAGTGAAAATTTTGATGTGCCAAGTTTTTGTGACTGTACCATGGAAACAAGAGGGCTGCAAAGAACCGCTAGTGAAGTCAACACACAGATCTCAAATGACATGCAGCAGGAGCTGGAGGATTTCCAATTACAAAGCCCTGATCATTATCTGCAGGACTTCCCCAGTCAACGCCCAGATCATCAGGTAACTCAAGATGTAACGTTGGCTATCTTGCATCATAATGTTATACCACTGTATATCACTTGACGTGAACTAGTCTGAACTTAAATTTAAATTGCAGGGGTGGAAAGTAACTAATGTAAAGTAACATTAAATGTATTCAAGTAATGTTGTTAAAACCACCTGATATTGAGTTTGTCTTATGAAATATTTTTCTCTTTAGCAAATCATACATTTTTTGTCTGCCCTTGTGTTTCACAGTGCTTTTACTTAAGTAAGTTTAAAGTAAACTTACAATGTCCCAGAGGTATCCTAAAAATATTTGTGTAAACCCCATGGTTGGGAACCAATGGACTAAAGACTATATATAAAGTAATTCAAACTAGCTCCAACTCCAATAGCTGCTCTAACACTGACACTTCAGTATTAGTATTCTAATGATGTTATATATAATAAAATATCAGTAATATGAACCAAACAATACTTTATTGCAATACTTTAATACATCAAGCTGATTAGTGATAATATTTTTACTGTAGTAGGATTTTTCATGCAGGACTTTTACTTGGGATGTTTTTTAAATTGCTGTACTGGTACTTTTACTGCTGTAAAAGATGAGGAACTCTAGAGGAACTCTATTACTGTTTCTATTTGTCTACAGGAAGGACCTGGTGCATTGAGTGAGGATCATACCAGATGTGCAGCTGCATTTGTCATCAATGTCTGGGAACAATGCCATCTGTCCCAGGTTCTTAAATAAGTCCTTTCCATCAATATTATAATATTGTTTAAATTTTTAATTTGTATGTTAACATGCTTTAACGAAGAAACAAAAGGTCTGCATACTTTAATTCTCTTAAATGCAGTTTTAATGGGACATCAGCCACCAATTACTTTTGAAGTAGATTATCTTCTTCAGACTGAACAAATACAGCTGTCATCTTGAATAATTCAAAGGATCTGGTCATATGAACGGCACATGATATACTGTATTTGCAAACCCATTATATTACCAGCTTAATATTAATAATATACAGTATATAATATATTTTTAAAAAAAAACAAAAAAAAAAAACACTCACCCTCTTTCTGGGTGGTCTTGTGTCTCCTATAAGCTCGGGTCCTCTACCAGAGGCCTGGGAGCTTGAGGGTCCTGCGCAGGATCTTAGCTGTTCCTAGGGTTGCGCTCATTTGGACAGAGATCTCAGATTTTGTTCCTGGGATTTGTTGGAGCCACTCTCCCAGTTTGGGGGTTACAGCCCAGAGTGCTCCTATCACCACTGGTACCACTGATGCCTTTACTCCCCTAATCCTTTCCAGCTCCTCTTTCAGTCCCTGGTATTTCTCGAGCTTCTTGTGTGCCTTCTTCCTGATGTTGCTATCACTTGGGATTGTGACATTTACCACTACCACCTTCTTATCCTGCTTGTCGGCCACCACAATATCCGGTTGGAAGTCCCACAGGATCTTAGCTCAGTCATTCTCAATCACCTTAGGAGGTGTTGCCTACTTTGATCCTGGAACCTCCAGGCCATACTTGGCACAGATGTTTCTGTATACTATGCCGGCCACTTGGTTGTAACGCTCCAAGTATGCCTTACCTGCCTGCATCTTGCACCCTCCTGTTACGTGCTGAACTGTGTCAGGGGCATCTTTGCACAGTCTGCACCTTGGGTCCTGTCTGGTGTGGTAGATCCCGGCCTCTATCGATCTTGTGTTCAAGGCCTATTCTTGTGCTGCCATGATCAGTGCCTCTGTGCTGTCCCTGGCACCAGCTTTCTCCAGCCACTGGTATGCTTTCTCGATATCAGCCACTTCCTCTATCTGTCGTTAGTACATTCCGTGCAGGGGCTTGTCCCTCCATGATGGTCTCTTTTCTTCTCCATTCTCCTCACTGGGTTTCTGCTGGCCTAAGGCATTCACTTAGCGGGTCATCATTCGGGGCCAACTTCCTAATGTATTCCTAGATCTTGGTTGTTTCATCTTGGATAGTGGCTCTGACACTTACTAATCCTCGGCCTCCCTATTTCCGCTTTGTGTACAGCCTCAGGATACTGGACTTGGGGTGAAACCCTCCATGCCTGGTGAGGAGCTTCCTTGTCTTGATATCTGTAGCTTCTATCTCCTCCTTTGGCCAGGTTATTATACCAGCAGGGTATCTGATGATGGGCAAGGCATAGGTGTTGATGGCTCGGATCTTGTTCTGACCATTCAGCTGACTTCTCTGGAAATGCTTTACTCTACGTAGGTATTTGCCTGTGGCTGACTTCCTTGCAGCCTCTTCGTGATTCCCATTTGTCTGCTGGATCTCAAGGTATTTGTAGCTGTCCTTAACATCAGCTATGTTGCCTTCTGGTAGTTCCACCCCTTAGATTGTGATCATCTGGGGGTCCTTCATGATTTGGACCGTCCGACCTTGGTTCAACCACTCTGGGTGGGTCCCATGTTTTAGCATCTGGTTTATCTGAGCTGCCAGGCGTTCATGGAGTGCAGTTAAATTCTTTAGCTGCAGATCATGTCAGGGCCCAGTGTTGTCCAGCTCTTGATCCCTGAGACTCTTTCTTGGTTGTCTGCCATTCTGATGTCTACTGGGTCTTGTTCTGGGAGATGGCTGTGGTCCTCTCTCAAGTCCACCAACCACTGAGCATTGGTGTTATGTGATGCCTCTTTCTCCCATATGCCCTTCCAGTACAGTTCAGTCTCACCCGTGGGTGGGTCCGTCCTCATCTTATTACCCTCCCATTGAAAGTACACTTCGGATTGTTCAGTAGTGAACATCCTGTCCTGTTGATTCTCTGGACCTCAACATCTCTAGCCTCTTCAGGCGAGCAGCCAGGGCTGTGAGCCTCTGTTTGGCACTCTCCAGTGTCTTAGTTACAGACAGCTTGCTATACTTCTTTAGTACTTTGGTGATCTTGCCCTTCTCCAGCTCTGACAGTTGGCTAACCTTTCTCCGTGTTGCCTTGATCTTAGCCTACAACCATCTTCTCCATGGAAGATATTGCCCCTTGCTCGCATTCAACTTGTAGCCAAGCACCCCAGGTTTACTGTTGCTGTTGCATATATCAGCTTGTTGGTGTCAGTGATGGTCACAGTGGGGATATTTTATTTACTGCATTCACATCTTCTAGCAGACCTTCTGAGGTATTCTGCCACTAAGCCTTGGTAACCGTTCCCCAGGGTTCCAGGTATCCATGTTAGCCATTATATGCCTTCTCAGGTCAGCTGCCCTTGTGCTAATGTCTTCTGGGCTTCTTACTGGGGCTTGGAACCCATTCTCTGAGTGTTGGGGGGATGTTGAAATCCCTCAACTGACCTGGCATCCTGGCTCCCCCTTGCCGTAGCATCGTTGTTGTACCTCATCCATCTCTAGTTGTGATAGTAATTGTTGATTGCGGACATATATATACTGTAGATTATACATATATAATCTTGCTCGGATGACTTTTGAGATGGGGTATGCTAGTTATTGGTGATGGACAAAGCGGGCGTATACGTCTTATTATAATAATAATAATAATCTTCATTCCGTGTTCAGTTACTGAGTTACCTTATCCTTCTCTGTACCGTTTCATAGTTTGAATTCCCGGTTTGACCTTATTATTAAAACGACTACTGATTTAGAAAGCCCCTGGTGTGACTCTGTACAATTCGGTCCTCGGTTTCCCGAACCTGATGAAGGATTTTAAATTCTATTCTGAATTTAACTGGGAACCAGTGCAGAGAAGCCAGTAAGGGGAAAATATGGTCTCTGATATTAGTTCTAATCGGTACACATGCTGCAGTATTTTGGATTAACTGAAGAGTTTTTAAAATATTATTATGGCAACCTGAAAATAAAGAATTACAGTAATCCAGCCCCGAAGTAACAAATGCATGAACTAGTTTTTTCTGCATCTTGTTGAGACAGGATGTGACGGATTTTAGCAATGTTACAGAGGAGAAAGAAGGCCATCCTTGAAATCTGTTTAACATGTGAGTTAAAAGACAGCTCCTGGTCAAAAATAACACCCAGGTTTCTGACAGTGGTCCTAGAGGACAAGGTAATGCTATCCAGATTAACTATGTAGTTGGATAATGATTTTCTAATGTGTTTGGGGTCCAGCACAATTACTTCAATTTTGTCAGAGTTTAACAATAAAAAATTATGAGACATACAGTTTTATATGTCCTTAAGCCATGCCTGCAGTTTAACTAACTGGTGGATTTCATCTTTTTCAGTTCAGTGATAAGTATAATTGTGTGTCATCTACATAGAAAATCCAAGTTTGTTTTAAGCGCGGTTTAATTACGCCCACTTTAA
The DNA here is from genome assembly GCA_001698575.1 of Mola mola. Classification (NCBI taxonomy): domain Eukaryota; kingdom Metazoa; phylum Chordata; class Actinopteri; order Tetraodontiformes; family Molidae; genus Mola; species Mola mola. The sequence goes on along the minus strand of KV751382.1, from coordinate 604,742 downwards.
AAGACTGGCGCACATAACTTGTTAAAAGAGATAGATTCATTATATTCAGTAGCGGAGTGCTAACTAAGGGTAAAACATATTTGAGCAGTGTAGTACGTATGGGGACAAATTGACAATTTAGATGACAAGAGTGTTGTAATTACTTCATGAAGGTCAATTGAATGGATGTTCTTCAAATACATATCAGGACCAGTTTAAGT
>KV751382.1:571138-597688 GCA_001698575.1 Mola mola | reverse complement strand
AAAGCGGTTCAAGCCGCCGGCCAAGAACAGCCACCGTAGAGCCATTTTAAAAAAAAAAAAATTCAAATGGAGCGTTTGTGACATGGACGCTCGAGGGCCATTCACAACGGCCAGAACAGAACCAGAAAAGCAGGAGCCGTAAGCCAGTATAGCAGATCGATAAGCCATACAGCAGTAGTGGTCCAAATGTGGTGGCCGGAGCAGGCCAAACAATTAGCCGGAGCTCAGTGTCGAGCCACAGCTAGCAACACCACAGAGGCAGAGGGAGGGAGCCCCGATAACAGCAAAAGCATGTATTGCAGCCTAAAAATGCCAGCAATCAGCTGAGATTTAAATAATTATTATTAACATAAAAGGCATACAATGCCAACGTACCGGAGTGGAACAGGTGCAGTCACCCAAAGGCTTCCAGGAGAGCGGCCTCGCCAAACAAGAGCTCGGTAAACCACACGACCGAGAGAGACCAGGGTATCGAGACACACCTGTATATAATCAAAGGTAGCGCCCACCGATAGTTGAGGAGCAAAGAGACACACCTGTATATAATCAGGGGTAGTGCGAGGCGGTAGTTGAGGAGCCTAGGCAGGCACCCTGACCTTCACCTATCTTGGCACCTTGTCATTTTGGAAAGTATGACACTCTACGTCATTTATTAAAGTCATCTTGGACAAATGTGGATTTGAATGACTTTACATTGCAGGTGCACCGAATGCTTGTGCATCTCTGCTTGAAGCCATTGGCCTAAACCATTTCCTATAGTACATATACAATAACAAGTAAATAATAATAATAATAAAATCAATTTATATAGCACCTTTCAAGGAACCTAAGGTCACTTTACAGAAGAGTTAAAGATTGAAGGTCAGTTTGAACAAGTGATGGGAGTGAGGGATGGAGAGGAGACCATATTCAGATGAGCACAGGTTACAGGATGGGTTGTAGGGTTGGAGGAAGTCTGATAGATACTGAGGGGCAAGGGGCATGGACAGACTTATAGTTGATGAATGAGGGTAGGTGTGATATGCTGCCAGGGCTTGTTACAGGTGAGGACACTGGCAGCAGAGCTCTTGACATACTGCAGTATATCCAGGGCTTTGTTGGAGGCCCCAAACACCGTTACAGTAATCAAGGCTGGAGGAGATGAAGACATGGATGAGAGTGAAGGGCAGGGTCTGGAGATGTTTTTGAGGTGAAAGAAAGCAGACTTGGTGACCGATTTAATATGGGACTGGAATGAGAGGGTGGAGTCCATGATCACTCCTGATTGTGGACCTCAGGGGATGGTGAAATGGTGACGCTGTCTTTCTTGCTCCCATTTGTCCCATTTAGGAACACAGGAAGGAGGCAGCTCTGCCATTTATTCAGAGCTGTTATATTAGTAGAGCTTTCTATAGCCATATTGACATTAAATAACAGGTAAATGCAGGTGTAGTCAATGAGATTCTGCTCCACCTAATGTAGTCTATACATTGAGCCAACCAAGTTCAAACCAACTTTGAAATCATTCATGGGTTTGTATATTACCCATTTTAAAGCCTTGAAACTGACTTCATCCTCTTGTTTTTTAAAACCGATTAGATTAAAACTGAAGAGTATCTAGCTGGGAAAGAGCAGAAGCAATATGCATGGTGACCAAATTGCACTTCCTGACTACTCAGTACAGCCTCTGCTAGCAGTAGGGCTGGGTGCTATGATGATATAAAGTTAGTTCAAGAGGTATTCGGACAGTGATACAGTTTTTATCATTTTGCTTCCATAAACCACCAAAATGGATTTCAAATAAAACAATCAAGCTGTGATCAAAGTGCAGCCATTTAGCTTTAATTTAAGGGGTTTCACAAAAATATTGCATTTACAGCCACTTTACGTAGAGTACCTCCATTTTTAGGGGTTCAAAATGATTTGGACAGTTTACTAACAATCAGATTGCTGGCCATGTGTGGTCTGTTCCGATGTTACTCCAAGACGAATGACGCATATAAAGCATAATTGAAGCATGAAGCATCAATAGGCTGAAAAAACAAAATAAATTTATCAGAGAGATAACAAAAACTTTAGGAATGTCCAAATCAACAATTGGGTCCATCCTTGAAAAAGAAAGAATGCACTAGTGAGCTCAACAACATCAAAAGGCCTGGAAGATCATGGAAAACAACTAAATTCCCTTGGTGAAGAAAAACCCCTTCACAACATGTCAAGAATACTCTGGAGAAGATGGGCATGTCAAAGTCTACGATCAAGAGACACTTTCATGAATGTAAATACAGAGGGTTTACAAAGAGGTGCAAACCAATGGTAACGATCAAGAAAGGACAGATTAAACTTTGCCAGAAAATATCTACAAAAGCCTCCAAAATTCTGAAATCAAATTATTTTGAACAGATAAAACTAAAATAAACTTTCTTAAGAATGATGGGAAGCGAAAAGTCTAGAGAAGGGAAGGAACAGCTCATAATCCAAAGCATCTCACATTTTGTGTCAAACATGGAGGCAGTATTATCGCATGGGCATGTATGGCTGCCAATGGAACAGGCTCACTGCTGGTTATGGATGATGTGACTGCAGATAGAAGCAAATTCTAAAGTATAGGGCTATAGTCTCTGCTCACATTCAGCCAGATGCTACAAAACTAATGGAGGGTGCTTCACAGTGCAGATGGATAATTACCCTCAGCATACTGCCTAAGCAACTCAAGACTTGTTTAAGCCAGAAGGACCCACAAACAAGCAGCAACTGAAGGTGGCTGCAGTGAAGGCCTAGCAAAGCATCTCCAGGCAAGAAACTCAGACTTTGGTTATGTCCATGGGCTCCAGATATAAGGTAATCATTGACTGCAAAGGAATTTCATCCTCAGTATTAAAAACTATGCTTATATTTACAATTATGTTGGTTTGTCCAAATACTTTTCAGCCCCTGAAAATGGAAGTACCATTTATAAAATGGCTGTAAATCCTAAACAGTAAATGCCATATTTTTATGAAACCTCTTAAATTACAGCTGAAATACTGCACTTTGATCACATCCTGATTGTTCTATGTGGTGGTATATAGAGGCAAAATGATAAAACCTGTGTCATTGTCCAAATACTTCTGGGCCTAACTTTATATTGTCTTGCAAAGTGGTGGCTTCAATCTGATGCAACGCCACGTTTTTACATCATTCATCTCCTGTTTTGCTTTCACTGCATGTGGTGTTGAGTAATAACAAACAGACATGAAGAGTGAGAGACAGAATAACAACAATCTGAGACAGAATATGAAAGAGAAACAGACAACAGAACAGAACAGTTCATGCAACAGAGTCAAATATAGCAAACCTCTTCAATATTTTACAAAAGAACCAGGAGAGACAATACAGGGGGAGCCAAAATATGTGATCTACATGGGTGACAAACAATGAAAGAAAAAAATATGTTTAAAACACTAATTTGCAAGATGGTGCCCACATTGTAAAATGTCATGAAAAAGTGCCATTACCTCATTCATATGTAAAAAATATTGCCCAAAATTACACTGTTGAGAAGATGAGCTTCACAGAACTCAGAACTGATGAAGACACTCAACCCAAAGCGTGTAAAAAATATCAGGCCAAAGTAGCAGAGAAGACATATTTTGCCTTAACAACAGACCTGTGAACGAGCCGAGTGCCACATCCCTACATGAAGTTGACAATCCATTTCTTTGCTCACAGATGTTTAAAGACATCCTTTTTCCTAGACGATCAATCCAGACTGATTATGGCCAAAGTTTCAAAAGAAGCACTTTAATCATGGTAACTGCATGAAAGATGCCCAGTCTCAATCATCAGAGAAAATGGCAACAACAATGTCACTGCCCTGAAACTAAACAACTGGGATTGCCTACATTGTTTTTGCCCCTGTTTCAGCTAGTCATTGGTGAGCAGCACAATAAAAAAAAATACATTTCAATGCTCATATAATTAATAACAATTTGTAATTAATAGTTGATAACAATAGCAAAGATAATACTAATAGTAATCCCTATAAATAAGTAATACTTTTCAAAATGAAAATACCTTCCCCCTTGTAATTGGCAGCCTACAAAATTGATGTCGCACAGTAGGTAGGCTTAACTTATGGAGACGTAGGCTTTTTTTTTTTTTCTTGCTTTTTTTTGATAGTGTCAGGGTCCGTTTGTGTTAAGTGTCTGTCTGTTAGTGTCATTCAGTGTTTCCTATTTTACTTTGAAGTTTTGTTTGTGTCTTATTCCCCATGTCCTGTCAAGTCTTTTCCCTCAGGTGTGTGTAATTTATTTCTCCTCCCTAATGTGTCTCACCTGTGTCTAATTGTCTACCTCTCCTCTACGTATTTAACCCCTGTGTTCCTTTCCTCCTGTGCCAGATTGTCTTGTCTTCTGAGTGAGCAGTCTAGCGTGTCTTCTCTGTGAGTTCCTTGTGTTTTGATCATTGTTCCGTATCCCCACTACTGAGTTTGCTTATTCCTTAACTTTACCTTTGCTGTCTAGTTTGATTTCTCAGCAAACAAGGTTTAGACCTCTTTTAAGTAAAACAACGTTGATTCAGAAAGCTCCCTGTGTGACGCAGGGATTAATTGATCCCCCAGACCCCATACCTGATAGTACAGTCTGGCCAGAAATTGATTCAGCGGAGTCACACCCAGCTCGCTTAGCCTTGAAGGCTCAAGAAGCACGCCCTCACTGGCAAGAGGAGCAACTGGATTTAGTTCACCAGGCAATGTTAGAAGCAGCTAAACACAATGAATCGACGTGCGCGACATTGTCGGATCAGTTAAATTTCATAATTGATCGACTGTAGATCTCAAAGCAACAGTCTGCCTAAGGGTTCAGAAGCTGCGGCTGGGTTTCCTGATTCTCCCGTGAGTTCACATTCTCTCCACCTATCTAGTTCTGAAAGTTTTTCTGGAGAGTCTGGGGATTGTTGTCCCTTTATTTCCTAGTGCGAATTACATTTTGAATTCAATGCCTCCGCCTTTTCTTCAGACCGAGCCAAGATTGCTCCCGTTTACCAGTAGCAAGTTTAACCTCAAGTTCCTCAGCGGCAAGTTTTTTCCCCTTCTCCTTCTAACGAACTATTTGATAGACCTGAGCCATCCAGTGAGTTACCAGAACGGATGCAAATTGGCCGGACCCACCTCACTCCACTGGAACGGCAGCGGAGAATGAAGGAAGGGAAGGTGCATTTACTGCGCACATTTGGGACCCTTCATCGCCTTTCTTCTTTTCCAGTCTGTCCACCACCCACTCATTCTAGGCCTTCCATGGCTGCTAAAACATGACCCCCATATAGATTGGTCCAGGGGAAGAGTTTTAGAGTGGGGAAAGAACTGTGGTGAGTACTGTTTTTTGGACAGCAAATCTCCCCAGGAGGGGATTTCCAAGGAAGCAGAGAAGTGTGAGCTCCGTAAAAGCCCAGTTTCTTTCCTGGGGTGTGTTGTATCGGATGGTCAAGTTGGCTGGACCAGCAGAAGGTCCAGGCCACAATTAATTGTCCAACTCAGTCCTCGCGGGGGGATGTGCAGCGCCCCAGGTTGGACGTCTCTCGGGATTTTGTTTCTGGTTTACCCTCCTCGGAAGAGACAGGACAAAAACGTCCCCTCAGCAGTTGCTATGGTCTGTCGCCGTCGCCGGATGTGTTCCAGAGCCAGGTTGACGGCAGCCTACAAAAAGGCGGCAGATAAGAGACAAGTTGAACCTGTCTACCGTCCTGGTTAGAAGGGTTGGCTCTCAACCCAAGATTTGCCCTTACGAATCGAGTCATGTAAGGTAACCCCAAGTCTTATTGATCCTGTTGCTGTGTCAAGAGATATTAATCCTTATGTTGTGAGGCTCAAGCTCCTAGGTCTTCACAAGTCCACCCCTCGTTCCACGTGATTAAGAGGAAGCCGGTTAAAGAGACCGCCCTCATCCCAGCCTCCAAAACCACCTCCTCCTCCCCGCATCAACGACGGCGAACCAGCCTACACTGTCCGACATCTGCTGGCAGCCACACGCCGGGGACGATGAACACAGTATTTGGTGGACTGGGAGGGCTATGGTCTGGAAGAGGTCCGTTAGTGTCAAGTGTCTGTCTGTTAGGGTCATTCAGTGTTTCCTGTTTTTACTTCGAAGTTTTGTTTGTGTCTTATTCCACATGTCCTGCCAAGTCTTCTCCCTCAGGTGTCTGTGATTACTTCTCCTCCCTAATGTGTCTAATTGTCTACCTCTCCCTTGTATATTTAACCCCTGTGTTCCTTTCCTCCTGTGCCAGATTGTCTTGTCTTCGGAGTGAGCAGTCCAGCGTGTCTTTGTGAGTTTCTTGTGTTTCGATCATTGTTCCGTACCTCGACTACTGAGTTTGCCCATTCCTTAACTGTACCTTTTGATGTCTAGTTTGATTTCTTGGTTTAAACCTCTTTTAAGTAAAACGACGTTTCAGAAAGCTCCCTGCGTGTCTCTGCATTATTGGATCCCCCAGACCCCTTACCTGATAGATAGCTGATACTTGGCCTTCCTCATGCCACCTTTGTCTGGGTACAAGTACATAAGTATGTCCCTACTTGAAGCCAGTAGGGCACCTTTTTAATAACCAAGTCTTCAATTATTAGGACGATGACACACAACTCATCAAAATAATGGAAAAGGGCTTTCCGGTGTGCTTTAATGATACCACTATGAAGCTTCTAGACATGGCTGCACTTTGGAACCCTTGTTTTAAAACCACCTACAGAAAGAAATAGCAGTTCAAATAATTATCTAATTCAGGACGAGAAACAAGAATTGGCTCAGGGCCGATCCTTAATGCAAACCCATCTCAACCTTGAAGCCATCCGTCACTCCTATGGTGCACCTCACCTCTGTCATACTGGTCTCATAATGTACATATCCTGCACAAGTCTAACATACTTCTCTGCCACTCCAGACTCCATCATACAGTAACACCTTAGTACATAGAAGTTCACTTTTAGAAGTGAAAGTTCATATTAGGTCACATTAGAGTCACTTTTATTCTTTGAATTTTAGTCTAGTTTCAGTCAATGAAAAGTCTTAATGAAAAATTTCAGTCAAAAATATGGCTTATAAATTATGGCTTTTAGCCATGTGAGAAATCAAATATCTCATTATTAGCGATAATTAGTTAAATTATAAATTGATTCACTATATACAAATGGCTGACATCTAAAAAGTAAATTAATTTATTAACTGAATACTTAGTTTTTGCAATGCTCAAACTCAACTTGTGACATTTGGCATTTAGACAAATGCTAGATACTGTGTAGATACATGTGTTTTCCTAAATCTTGATTGGGGTCCTGCGGTCCACACAAAACATCCTCACTGATCATTTTAATGACAAAACACTAATTCACAAGTGTCCTGTCAGATAGTGCCACTGACAGTATTAATATAGCTTTTAATATTTCTAATTGCACAATTATATCACAGCCTATATAATTTAATTTATTGAATATCACATTTACATGTCACAAGTAGGCCACGTATTCAAAGAATAACTATGGGATGAAAGAGCAGTTATTTAGTTTCTAACTTAAAGTGACATAAGGGGTCATCAAGTTATCTGTTAAATGGAAGTTGCTATGGTTTAGTTTGTAGTAAGAAAAGTTGTCTTTTCCTCTGCTCCCCAAGTGCATCTCTGTTTTGAGGCGTGGCTGCCTCACTCTTTCTTCTGCTGTCCCAGAACATGGTTGATAAGATGCACCTGCTTGTCATCATCATTGTGCAACTGTCTTCCCATACCCTGGATCTGCTTCACTTCGACACCAGATTATTCTGTTTTACCTGGTGGCCACTTAAGTCTACAGCAAATCCTACTTAACTTGTGACTTAAATTCAATTCTATATGTTTCTCCTGCTTTTTTAAATGCTTTTTTTTTGTCTGCACTTGTTTTCTAAACTAGAGTTTCTGTACGTTGCATGTAACTGATAGCTGGCTTCACCGAAGTGAACAGCATTTTGTCTCATGAACAGTTTATTCTAAATATTTGGATTAAATACTCTGTTAGATGTTTACCCTCAGTTTGCCAGTGTTTCTGCCACAATTAGCCCAGCAAAAAACTAAAACATAACGGAATAACCTGGCCACATGGACCAAGCAGAAACAATAAACTTCATGCAGGTTCACAGGTCCCAAGGAACTTTATTAGGCCAACATGGGACAGCACTGGATTAAAAATTACAGAAACTTTACAGACCCTGTTAACTAACTTTTACCAACTTGGTAAATGATTGAACTTGATATCCATTCAACTTCCACCTTCTACATCTCCATCTTCTCTACACCTGCTGTACCTGCTGCTGCTACTACTACTTACTACTACTACTGCTTAATTTTCTGTGTTGAAGATGTGAAGTTGTCAGATTGTTGTTGATTGAAATCAACTGAGAAGGAACACGAAAGGCTTGTAGTGAGAAAAAATTAGCATCATTTACTGTATGTATGACTGAGTCTACTTTGTCATGAGTCATCCACTGTTGTTCTGTTTTTTCTGCATATAAAACAAAGCAGAGATTCTGCTAGAGAAACTGCATATATGACTTGATTTATCATATTAGGTCTTCAGAGAACTAGCAATTCTCATATTCAAATAGAAGAACTTCTTTTACATAGAATAATATGTGTGCCACTTTGGGCCCAAACAATTTTGCATGTGGGCGATTTCAAAATACTGGTTCGTAAGTTTCTACTTTGCGTATCACAGACAAAATAGTTGTTCCTGGAACACAATAGTGATTTGAGTGTAATTTAAGCTGTTGTAGAATAGGTGTTTTCAAACAGGAACCTTTTCATAGTTCAAGAACATAAAACAGCTTCTTTTTTAAAATATTATTTTTCAGTTTCAACTTTACAGAATTTTTCCAGTCCATTAGTCTAGACAAAATGTGCACTGATTGATTGAACACAAGTCGAGTACAACCATCAAATGGCCAATAATCTGTGTAAAATCAATCAGCCACACTGTATAAAAAACAGCTTCTCATAATAACCCAAATGTCTCCCAAACTGCTGAGTTTGTGGTGTTGTGACTTAATTTTGCTATACTAACTACAGCCCAGCCTACATCACTACAACAATACACATGAGAGAAAAAACAAGCAAAAGGAAAAAAAAGCTTGAAGGTATTGAGTGATCGGTAGTACTCCTTCATTGATAGCTTATTATAGCTATTAATTAATTTGGTCTACTGGAAGAGTTGCACTGTCTTTTCATTTTTTGATCCAACAAGATACAAGAATAAAATATAATAAATGTATTAAAGTTAGCAGATCTTATATGTAGAAATTGTTGGCCAGTATCTTTCGTCTGTGAAAGACGTATCATGAGGTGCTTGCACAGGATATGCATATGAGTTGGCTGCATTCACTGAAAATAATCTAATTGATTTTTGAAGGATGTAAGTGCATTGAGAAGATATTTACCTTGTAGAAATGTAAATCTAATCAACAGCCTTCACTTGGTATAAAATACATTGTGTTGCGTGACGATGCTATCTTTTGCAATGTCTTGGCTTCTGAATTTCCATTCACGGTCTGCAAAGCCATGTGATTACTGATGAGTGCGCTGTGGTTTTGCTTCATTATGCTTGGTCTAGCTGTTAAATGTAAATGTTAAATGTTCTGTATTTATATAGCGCTTTTCTAGTCATCGTTGACCACTCAAAGTGCTTTTGCAGTACTGGTTTTGCATTCACCTATTCATCCACTGGTGGCAGTGACTACCCTGTATGGTGCATGGTCCCCCCTGCTCATCAGAAGCGTTAACCATTCACACACACTTATACACTGATGGCAGCATCAGGATTAATTTGGGGTTCAGTGTATTGCTCAAGAACACTTGGACACGTTAACTGCAGGGTCTGGGATTGAATCATGAACTTTCCAAACACTGGACGACCAATCTACAATCTGAGCCACAGCCACCCAGATTTGCCTGCTAATACTCACTCTGTGCTCTTACTACAGGCGCCCAGATAGTAGTATCCTCCCCGCACTTCACGTGTGTTTGTGTGACGGTATCTCATAATGGTAAACCGCCAATGTGACTTTGATGTGCATGTGAGTCGTTGATTTAGTTTTCTTAGTGTTAAGACTTTATGGTTGCCACTTGCTTTGTGTTATCTATCCTCCCCCTGGGCTACCAAGCTGTTATAGTGCCGGGTTGGTGCAGTGATAACTTTTTTTTTGAGTGGATTCTATCGGACTGGTAGTGATCCTGGCCACCAGATGGTGGAGGGCTTGGTTATAGTTTTTCACTGCCACTCCACATTCCCCTATGCTTGTGTGTGTTGGTAAAGTTTGCACTCCTGTCACAACTTTTATTTTCTTAATATCATTTAGCTGTCTGAGTCCTGGGCACTGGAGCATGGGGAGTACTCTATCCTAGTCTAAATTTTGTCCTTTCACTGAGTGCAGCCATAGCCATTTGACCTTGGCACTCTTAAATCTGATTATGATTTGATAGTCTCTTTTAAAGGTTTTATTATACTGTTTCCATGAAATGGTCAGTTTCTTTTCTTTCTTTCATGTGTTAATAAACATTTTTAATAACTTTGGGGGGGGGATATTGTCTCTCACTTATCATTTTCTTCACTGTATTGAGGTTGATGGATTAGGGCTACTCCACCCCAGGCTGAAAATTTAAATTAAAGCCTCCCCATGGCTTGGTCACATTAAGGTAGAAGCTGAACTGGCAGCACTGGTAGCACATGCAGAAGTGTTGAAGCAGAGGCAGGAAATTGAAAGAGGAGAGGCTTTGCCTAAGGCAAGAAAGTAGGAATGGGAGTTGAAAACAGCTATTGCTGCTGCTAATGCAAAGCTTAAGGTGCAAGAGATGCTATCTGTTAAGGAACCAGCTCATATAATTTCTTCTGGGCTTTGGGATGGAATGGCAACCTAGCACAATGCTTTTGACCAGGGTAGTGAGGGCAGCTTTAGAGCGGTGCAGTCAGGGTGCACAGAGTCCTGACAAAGGAATACGTTGGATATTACACAGAGAATAAGGCTTCAGAATAGCTCTGAAAAAGCAAACCTTCCCAGGTGAATGATATGGCTATCAACCAACCCAGTGCAGGGCAGAATAGGGTTACTGATATTCAAGGTTTGCTGAGTATCATGCAGCGTCACAATGAGATTACAGAGCTGTTTTATAAGCAACAGAAAGTGTCCCCAAAGTTGGATATCCTTGTCTTTAATGGAGATCCCCTGGAGTGTGATTTCTTTATGAAAGCATTTGCGCACGGGATTGAGGAAAGGACAAATTACATTTCTTGAGCAGTTTACCTGTGGTAGACAGGTTTTGGTTTCAAAGTTGTTCGCATATGCATTCTGATAGAGGCTATGTAGAAGCCAAGAAGCTTTTAAACAAAAACAAACAATGAATATACTATTGTATCTGCCTGAAAGAGCACTGATTTGGCCTCTAATTAGATCAGAAGATGGAGAATCAATCACAGTTTACTGTTTTCTCACTGGTTTTTGTAATACAATTGACAGCGTGGAATATATTGAGGAAATGGATAGCCCTAATAAATGTGAGGACAGTCATCTCCAAGGTTCCCTTTAAATTAAGAGATAAGTTGAAGGGAGTTGCCTGTGACATGCAGGACAGGAGACGAATGACAGCTAGGTTCTTGGATCTGGTCGGCTTTTTGGACAAACAAGCAAAAGTTATGTCGCACCCTTTGTTTGGCAACTTACAGGAACCTGCCTTCTCAAATCATGTAAACGAAATGCTCCAAGAGTCAAGGGGCGAAAAGAACATCCATTAAACAGCTGTCCTACCTGTTTCAGGGCTCAAAGAGCAAGTTAAGAAAGATAAGGAATATGCTGGCTACTCAAATGGAAAGCAGTGCGTTCTCTGTAGCAGAGTAGGACATAGCCCAGATAGCTGCAAGCTCATTATGCAAAAGTCTCACAAAGAGAAGCTTGATTTTCTCAACTCCAAGGGCTTGTGCTTTGGATATCTGTCAAAGGGGCATTTAAGCAAAGGCTGTCAGCAAATATACACCTGTCAAACATGTTTTCAGAAATATCCCACTATTCTGCACATAAATGAAGAGGAGTCAGCAAGTTTCAACTGCTGTAGCAGTTAGTCAAACTTGTGGTTGTATCAGGACCAGAGAAGCAACTTTTGAACTTTCAATCGTTCTAGTGAAGGTTTTGTGTTTGAGGACTAATAAAATGGTTGAGTCATACACATTTGTAGATCCAGGCAGTACTGGAACATTTTGTACTGAGGAGCTTATGAGGGACCTAAAGATAACAGGGAAAGGGTCTAAGATTTCACTCCAAACCCTTGGAAAAGAAGGATTGGTCAGTACACATGTTGTCAAAGGTCTTGAAGTTAGTGGTTTGGATGAGGGCAGTTTTTTAAAGCTTCCTCAAGTTTTTTTCACAACCAGATATCACAGTAAAAAAGGAGAACATTCCACAACAGAGCAACTTGGACAGATGGCCTTATTTGAAGGAGGTTCAGCTTAAGCAGATTGATGCAGGAATAGGTTTAATAAAAACAAATATACCAAAAACGCTTGTTCCATGGAAGGTTATTAACAGTGAGAACAATGCCCCATATGCTGTAAAAACTGTTTTAGGCCTGACAATCAATGTTTTCTTTGTTCAGAGGCGGAAACAGCAATAAAGGAGATGAATGGCCACAAGTGTCAGTGAATAGGATTGCAGTTGAAAAGCTGGAGGAGTTGTCACAGCAGCAGATGAAGTATGACTTTCCAGACCATCAGTTGACTGTTGGAGTGAGATGTGTTGTAAGGACAGAAAATCCATGGGCTTTGTGTCACAGTTGGTGAGGCTGATCAATGGCCATTACAGTATTTGACCTCCCTTAAAGTACAAGGACACCACGTTCCATAACAACTGGGCTCTGGCACTGCAGAGAATTGAAGGCCTGAAACGCAAATTGTTGACAAATCAATACTCAACAGGATTACACAATGTTCATGACAGAAACGCTGGAGAAAGGCGACACTGAAGACATTCCCATGGCAGAAATTAGTAAAGGTGGTAATAGGATATCGTACATTCCACATCATGGGTTCTACCATCCAACAAAGGACAAGTTACGGGTGGTGTTTGACTGTACGGCCTTATTTCAAGGTGTCTGTCTAAATTCAATTTTTTTACAGAGGCCAGACTTGACTAGTTCACTCATCAGTGTGCTGAAATGATTCAGACAAGTACCAATTGTCTTAATGGCAGATACTGAAGGCATGTTAAGCTGCATGTTTATTGATAAACTCTGACAAAACTGAAATAATTGTGCTGGGCCCTAAACACATTGGAGAATCACTATCCAACAACATAGTTAATCTGGATGGCATTACCTTGACTTCTAGCACCACTGTCAGAAACCTGGGTGTTATCTTTGACCAGGAGCTGTCTTTTAACTCACATGTAAAACAGATTTCAAGGATGGCCTTCTTTCACCTCCGTAACATTGCTAATATCTGGCACATCCTGTCTCAAAAAGATGCAGAAAAACTAGTTCACACATTTCCAGGCTGGATTACTGTAATTTTTTATTTTCAGGTTGCTCTAATAAGATTTTAAAGACTCTAATATCAGAGACCACATTTTCCCCTGTACTGGCTTCCCTGCACTGGTTCCCAGTTTCATCAAGAATAGAATTTAAAATCCTTGTCCTTACCTACAAAGCTATTCATGGTCAGGCACCATCTTATCTTAAAGAACTCATAGTACCCTATCACCCATCCAGAACCTTACGTTCCCAGCATGCAGTGTTATTGGTGATCCCAAGAATTTCCAAAAGTAGAACTGGAGGCAGAGCTTTCAGCTATCAAGCTCCTCTCCTGTGGAATCATCTTCCAGTCTTGGTACCTGAGGCATACACACTCTCTGATGTTAAGAGTAAAGTTAAAACCTGCCTTTTTGATAAAGCTTACAGTTAGCGCTAGCCTATCTAGCCCTTAGTTTTGCTGCAATAGGCATAAGTTGTTGGGGGAACACTCCATGATGTACTGAGGTCTCTTCTCTGCCCCCTCTGACTCAGACTCCATCTCTGCTTCTCCAAATGTATCAGGTATGGGGTCTGGGGGATTCAACAATGCAGAGGCACACAGGGAGTTTTCTGAATCAAAGTCATTTTACTGAAATTAGGTCAAAATCGGGAAATCCAACTAGATAGCTAAGGAACAATTTAAGGATTAGGCACACTCGGTAATCGAGAGACGAAACAAGATCAAACACAAGGAACTCACAAGAAAAGAACACTGGACTGCTCATTGGAAAAGACAAGACAGTCTGGCACAGGAGGAAAGGAACACAGGGTTTAAATACACAAGGAAGAGGTAGACAATTAGACACAGGTGAAACACATGAGGGAGGAGAGGCAATCAAACACACCTGAGGGACCAGACTTGACAGGACATGTGGAATAAGACACAAACAAAACTTCAAAGTAAAATAGGAAACACTGAATGACACTAACAGACAGACACTTGACACTAACGGACCCTGACAGTACCCCGCCCCGCGAGGACAGAGTTGGCCAATCAATTACGGCCTGAACCTTCTGTTGGTCCACCCCAACTTGACCTTCCGATACAACACACCCCAGGAAAGAAACTGGGCTTTTTTGGAGATCACAATTTTCTGCTCTCTCGGAAATCCACTCCTGGGGACATTTTCTTTCCAAAAAACTGTGCTCACCACAGTTCTTTCCCCACTCTAAAACTCTTCCCGTGGACCAATCTATGTGTTGGTTGTGTTTTAGCAGTCATGGGAGGCCTAGAACGTGTGGGTGGTGGACAGATGCAAAAAGAAGAAAGTTTACTTTATTCTGATGACCATCCTCAAACACAAGCGTCACTGGGGACGTTTGGTGTGTAATTTTACACATTAATCTTCCATTTAGGGCTGATGTAGACAGAGGTTTAGGAAGCTTTACCTGGGACAGCTAAAGTCTCTTGGCAACTTGGAAGTCCATCAAATTAGTGTCTGCTCCTGAGTCTCTAATGCTTGGGAGACAAGGGAATCAGAATCCGACTGGAGCATTACTTTAGTTAGAGGTCTCTTATACCTGCCAGGTAGTTTGGTTTGACTCACCAAAGACGACGAGGCAGAGGCTTTGCCTTATGTGTTGGAGACCTAACCGGGCAGGAGGCGATGAAGTGTCCCAACTGTGTGCAGTAAATACATCTTCCTTCTTTCACTCTCCGCTGCCGTTCCAGTGGAATGAGGCAGGGTTCTGGTAGTTCAATGGATTGTTCAGGTTGTCAAATAATTCTTTAGATGGAGCAGGAGAAAAAACTTGCTGCTGGGGAACTGGAGGATAAACTCGCTGCTGGGAAACAGGAGCAAGTCGGAACTGATCCTGTTGTACCTGAGGTCTCTGACGTTCACTTCACCAAGTCTCTTATCTATCTTAGAGGCCCAATTAATGAATGCCTCAAGATCCGCTGGTAGATCAAGTGGAACTAAGTGGTCCTTGAGAGTCTCTGACAAGCCGTCCAGGAAAGCGTCTATTAGCGCAGGTTGATTCCAACCGCTATCAGCGGCTATGGTGCGGAATTCAACAGCTTAATCGAATACAGACCGTTTGCCTTGCTTCAAAAATACCAATGCTTTGGCAGCTTCCCTGGCTGGAGTTGTCGACTGGAATATTTGTGTGAATATTTTCAGAAATTCTGGCCAGGAATAACACACGGCTGATCGGCGGCTCCACTCAACCATAGCCCAAGATCTGGCTCGATCAGTCAAATAAGAAATTATGAATGCAATCTTGGCTCGGTCTGAAGAAAAAGCGGAAGCATTAAACTCAAAATGTAGTGCACATAGGGAAATAAAAGGACGACAATCCACAGACTCTCCAGAAAAATGTTCAGTGCTAGAAAGGTGGAGAGAATATGAACTCACAGTAGAGACAGAAAACTCAGCCGCAGCTTCCAAACTGCTGTTGTGATCTTGCCTTAGGCCTACTGCTCAAATTAGGACAGGAGATCCTGTGACTTGGATCCTAGGCTGGATTGCCCAGCCTAGCCAATGGACTACAGTGACTTCTGGACGAACATACTATACCCATATTATATCTGGATTTATGGACTCGATTGAATTCAGACATTCTTAGTAAATTGTTATTGTCATGTTGTTGTGTTTTGTACAAGTGACATCTATTGCACGTCCCTCCGTCCTAGGAAGAAGGATCCCTCCTCTGTGGTTCTTGTTCAGGTTTCTTATTTTCCCTGTTAAAGGTTTTTTTAAGCTTTTCCTCACCCGGTTCAAGGGTCTAAGGGCAGAGGATATCACATTTGTACAGTTTGTCACAGCCCAGTGAGATAATGTGTAAATTGTGATGTTGGGCTATACAAATAAAATTTCATTTGATTTGATTTGATGTTTCATCAGGTCAGAGTTCCTGCAAAACATGCTGATCTGTTGAGGTTTTTCTGGTGGCCAAAAGGAGATCTCAATCAGGAACAGAAAGAATACGTAATGTTGTTAATTTATTTGGTGCAACCTCTTCACCCAGCATTGCAAATTATGCACTGCGGAGGTGTGCTGAGGTGAATCAAGCAGTATTCAGCCCATACGCAATAACCAGTGTCCTAAAGATCTTCTATGTGGATGACTGCTTGAAGTCGGTTAGCCAAAAGGAACAGGAAATGACTCACATTCAAGATCTCAGGGGTCTGTGTGCAGGTGGAGATTTTCAAGCTCTCTAAGTGGTCTTCCAATAACTGTGCTTGTGTCTATACATGAGGATGATATGGCCAAAGATGTCAAGGAGCTTGTCTTACAAAAAGGAGTGCCTTCCTATTGAAAGAGCTTTAGGAGTTCAGTGGTGTGTAGAGTCAGACATCTTGAAATTCAGAGTCATTAACCAGAGCAAGCCACTGACAAGGAGAAGAGTACTTTCAATGGTGAGCACTGTATATGACTCACTTGGGATTTTGGCTCTGCTCATCCTGCCAGTGAAACAAAATTTAAAGGAGTTATACAGAACAAAGCATGCATGGGATGACAGCATGCCAGAGGCTCTGGGTCTAAGGTGGCAACATTGGGTGACAGGCTTACATCACCTAGCTAGTTTTGAAGTGAGCAGATGTTTGAAGCCAGTCAATTTTGGTGAGACCACTTCAGCTCAACTTCATCACTTTGCTGATGCAAGTGAGAACGGGTATGGAACAGCCACATACCTGGTCTCAAGAAACCATCAAAACCAGGTACATAGTGCTTTCATTGTAGGCAAAGCCAGGGTCGCACCATTAAAAGCAATTACCATACTACGACTTGAACACAATGCCGCGGCTGTAGCAGCAAAGATGGACACCATGATAAGAGCTGAATTAGATCCTAGTCTGAAGGAATCGGTCTTTTGGACAGATAGTATGTCAGTCATTAAGTATCTCAGAAACTAAAAAGAAAATAACGATACCACACATTCATGTCCAATCGGGTTTCTTAAACAAGAGAAAGGTCGAACATCTGTCAGTGGAGATATGTAAATACCTCTGACAACCCAGCAGTTTGTGCTTCCAGAGGACTTACTGCGGACGCCTTTTTCAGGATGAAAAGCTGGATCGTGGGTCCAGACTGGTCTCAGTTGGTCTCAACAAATAGCCCTCTCTATGGGCTGTCACCAATTATGCAAGATAACATTTTTAGAGTGGGTTGCTGGCTGAATAAGTTAGCCATGCAAGAGGAGTTGAAACACCCTGCAATCTTGGCCAAGTACCTGTATTTTACCTCTATCATTCTCAGATCTGTTCATGAAGAACTTGGACATAGTGGCAGGAATCACATCTTGTCAAAGGTACGGCATAAGTATTGGATATTAAGATCCCTCGCATCCATCCGGAAAATCTGTCACAATGTGTGAGCTGCAGACATAACCATAGGAAATGAGAGAGTCAGATCATGGCAGAAACTTCCCAAGACCTGTACCTGATGAGCCACCATTTACACGTGTTGGTGTGGGCTATTATGGTCCTTTTTAAATTAAATGTATTGAGTACTGAGACTGGAGGATTCAAAGAGGTACACAGGGCAATTTCTTAATCACAGCTGTTTATTACAGGAAAAAAAGGCCAATACCAGGAAACCAGAACAAGCAGCCAAAAGTACAAATATACTGTAAGTGAAGATGATGTTGTTCTCATTGGTGACAAATCAGCCCAACAAAACTCATGAATCATGTGTTGAGTGATCCAAATGATTAAAGACAGCAGAGGACAAGCTAACCAGGCTAAAGTGAAAACCCGTACAAATGTGACAAACCTGTGACAAAACATTGCATATTACTTGCAGGTGATATGTGGCTTTCCTTCTGCATGTCCTTTAAGAGACAGCAGTAAAGTCTGATCTCCAACGGTGAGTCATGTTCTGGAACCTCTGACTCCAACACAGACACCCACATACAATACAACATAGTTGCTAACATTCTTGGTGTGGTTACAAAAACCATTCTGCAATATGGACATTATTTTGTTATTAGTGTGTTGTTATTAAAATGTTTCTTATACGGCTCTTTAGTATTTTTTGTGTCCCACAAGAACAATTAGGGGCCGTAATATCAGAGCCATATTGTGTTTTATTTGTGATATTTACTCTTGTTTTTTTGTTCTAATTGTATACATTTCTGTTATAGATTAAATGCATGTATTAGTGCTTCATCTGTCCTGCGTCGTAGAGCGCTCTCTTGGTTGTTGTGAATTGTCATGTGTCACACGACAATTCTCTTGAGAATTAAGGCTAATTGAGCAGGATGTGGAGCAACAGTTTTCTGACTATTTGCTTTTCCTTGCTTGTTTTATGAAACTCCAGTCAGAAGAATTTTGTTTTGTATTGTTTTTATTTTATTTTTTGTAAATAAACTGACAAATGTATGGATGCTTCATTTTATTTATTGGATTGTCAAAATTAATTGGGGAAAACATGAAACACATTTAGAAGCACTGATGAGGCAAACAGCGCAGTACTGCAACTCAGTCCCCCATATGGACTAAAGTTGATAGGTCCTATAATAGTGTTTTGGGGTTATAATGGTACACAATATTCATGGTTTGATATACAATATGTCACTTTTTGAGGTCACAGATTGGTATGCTTTCAGGGAAGACTAAACAAAACATTTCTCATTTATTACAGTAAATCTATTGTTGTTACATTCAGCCCAACAGGGCAGAGGATAAGTCCTGGTTGACCGGAGCTTGTTCTTGTTAATATCCAAACCCACACTAACTTTGGAATAGAAACATTGCAATTAGATATGGCACCCAGTGGCACAGAATTCCACACATCCTCACATCCATTACAAAATGAACAGCTATATACAAGTATATGAGTCACAAACCCACTGAAATGAATGTGTTTTAGCACAAATCCATCCATTAGATCTAATTAAATCTTAAAGAGGTGTATCATTAGATTATTGTCTTGCCGTGTTTGTTCATGTAGCCAACAGGAAGTCAGCTGCAACAGGATGTCTCTCACATGCATGCTCAACAGGCCTAGGCATGGAAGAAATGAAACTCATACAGTAGGCTTGCGACATACACAAAAACTTCTTAGTTGTGTGCCTTTGGTGAACTCTTATTCACTTATCTTAAACTCTTATTAAGCATTGAACCAAGGACTATGTTGGAACACATGAAACCAAGGATAGATGAACATAGCTACATTAACAGGGATTGGGTAATAACTCCATACCTCTGGCTCAGTGTAATATGCGAAATAAGCTCTTGGGTATGTTCCTGAAATTATAAGGTAGGAGGAGGTTATTATTTCATGTTCGTAATATCCTGTATACAGTATGTACTAACATACAGTACCAACATGGAGTAACTTAAAAGTATGTGAATGAATTTGCAATATATTTGGCAATGGCTTAGGTATGACCCAGATGAATTGATAACTCTTTGCTCATGATCTGCCATGGATTCTGGATAAATTTTCAGATTCAAAAAATAATATCTGGATTTCATGATGAATTCATTAGCCTTTTGGCTTTTCAATAAATCTGCCTGAAACATTGTTGTCCAGGCAGTCAAAATAATTGCAGAAGTGCAAAATGGGATAGCAGACACCCTATATACACTGTGGATGGGTTAACAGGTACACCATGTCATTCATTTAGTGTTAGATTAAAACACATGAAAATAGTTTCCAAGTGAGGTTAAATTGAGTTTATTTCATGCCAATAGTGCATTAAAGCATTTTAAAATCTTCATTTTCAATTTATTTATTTTTCACAAGAATTAGCGTCCACTTGCATGCCTTAAACTCTGAATACGATCACACCTGTGATGAAATTCACCTTCTTGACATACCTTTTAGACCATGCCAGTGCTTATGTTTATATATAGACTACAGACAGGCCTGAGGCTGCTCTACTTCCTCAGGAGGCTCAGGTCCTTCAATGTATGCAACCGTATGCTCCTGATGTTTTATCAGTCTCTTGTGGTGAGAGCCATCCTCTTTCCTGTCTTGTGCTGGGGCACAGTCATCAAGGCAAAGGACACCAGCAGACTGAATAAACTGATCAGGAAAGCAGGATCTGTTGTTGGCTCTCAGTTGGCCTCATAGGAGGAGGCGGTGGAGCAGAGGATGCCGACCAAACTGCTAGCCATCATGGACAAAGCCTCCCACCCCCTCCATAAAACTGTGAGTCTGCTACAAGAAATGATACAGGATGTTGTTCCTCCCCAGCGCAATCAGACTTTTAAACAACTCTTTTAGACACTTTACCTGTTAAAATCATTCACCTCCTCCTACCTGCACTAAACTCTGCACTCTCTGCACAACTTCTTTTTATATTGTTAGATTTTTACAACTGTATATACTGTCTATATTTTTCTGCTTTTTATTTTTATTTTCTATTTAACACTTTCATACTTTTATAAAGTTATGTGTCCTATTGGTCCTGTATCTGAACATCCTTGCTGCTGTGACGTGTGTCCCTTTCCCTACAGGGATTAATGAAGTCATCTCTATCTATCTATTTATCTTACATCTTGCCTACCAGGCAGAAAGCATATATCATTACAGAGGGTGAACATTTAGCTTGTTTTCTCCTGTATTTGGTCTTTTTGGTTATAAAGACTATAAGGCTCACAATGTCATGATCAGATCATGAGACTATGTAGAGGGTTCTTTATCCAAGTAATCTGTGGAAAACGGCCCAGTCCACGAATACCACTTCAAAGTCATTAAAACTGACTGTTCATAAAGTGTATTTTAGTATATAATTACCATCAACCAGCTGTTGAGGTTTATTTGTCAGCCCCCATGTTGGAATCTTCCCCAACCCCAAGCGTACGTAGATCATGTCCACCCCCTCTAGAGAAGTTGAATTAAGAACATACTCACGGCAACAGATTTAATTCTAGAACTGGTTAGGTCAAGGGGACAAAATGTGCTCTTCTGTATTAGAGGAGGAGTAGGGGAAATTACTGCTACTGTTCAAAATCAGACACATGGCCAGTACTCGCAATATCAACGAAAGGCACATGTGTATATCCTCCATCACTTATATTTTCATATATCCCAAATCAACTTTGCAGAGAGAATGGAAGGAGTACGTTTACATGATTCTGAGTTTACATGCTACCCATTGCTGACTATAAAGTTAGAAGCTATCAGGTAGGTAGCATTGTCAAAATTACAAAGTTTATTCTCCTGACCCCATAAACAACTGAAGGTACTCAGTGATCGCAAAACAGTGAGTTTGCTGCTAAAATGGTTTATCCTCCCATGTTGGATAGACAGCTGGGGTGTCAACATAGCAAAGACGTAATGAACCTGGCTTGATTCTCCCTTTTCCTGGAGGGAAATCTGTGTGTCACCAGAGGGTCTCTTTTATAGCTGACGATCTCACCTCTGTTAAGGCTATAAACATATAATAGTCTGACAGACACTCTTCAACACCCTTTGCTCTCATTCATTCTTCAAGAACACTGCTGTCTGTAAGGACATCACATTCACAGCGAAAACCAGTAAATGTCTCCATTTCGTTTCCTACCATTCGTCACAGAACTATTTCATATATCTTGGACAGTTATTATTTTCATAAAGGACTGTTCATATAGAATAGACATGTTCAGGTCCCAGAATTTGGAACTGCAGTAGCAAAGTATGAATCTGTAGAATACAGATAAAATGAAGCAGCAATGAAGACAAGATGCACTCTGTTCTTCATCCAAATTCTGTCTGTAATTAAAATTCAAAACATATGACTCCAAACTTAACATTTCTCTGACTTCAACTTCTATTACAGTCCGTTTTTGATGTTGTAAAGGAAAGTGTGGTGAATGGTCCATTAAGTCCTATAGTCCATATTACCATCACAGCTTTATGGCTCAAACTCATAGTGTATAAGACTGTATAACCAAAATATCACTGTACACTTCATGTCACTGTATAAATGCATGTATGGCTCCTATAATAATATAGTGCAAGTCACAGTCTCATTTAACTGTGTTTTAAACAACCTCTAAAGTGTGACGTCCCTGGAAAAAAACAAGCACTAATTCAGAGAAATATAAAACATTTTCCATGCTAACATGTTGTAAACTAAATATAAAAAAAAAAATACATATCTAACTACATAAAAAAAAGTACATTAAAACGACATATCCCACTGTGTGTAACATTTTCACTAAACATATTCAGTTCTGTGACATTTAGCTTATTTTAAACATATACTTAACAAAACATCCGTCTTTTGTAGTGGGTGATATATTATGGTGCAAGGTGGGAGACCAGACATCACTTCCTACAATTAAATGAACGTTAACGACATTCCTGCAACAAAACGTTGAGGGCAAAGCAAACCCACTGCCCCTGCTACAACAGCGTATGCTTTCACATTCCTTAAAGTACACAGACAATTAAAACTGTTTCAAAACATAGAGATTTCACATTGAAATGCCAACATATGCTCTTAAACATTGAAATACGTATTTTTTACGTAACGTATTGCTTCTGAGGTGTGGGCGGAAGGTCTCACCTGAAACAGCTCAGGGGCATCAAGAGTTTCAGTTCAGTGCTGCTTATATTTATCACGTATTTATATTCACAACACACGTGAAAAATAAAATGCTGGGGTTGTCCCGCACATCTTCAGGCATAATATTAAACCTAAAAATATTCAAAAAAAATGTTCAATCCAGTTGAGTTTGCGTCATAAATGGAAAAACCATTTAGGTTCACCCACGCACGATCTAATCAAGGATAATGTACTATTTTCAACATCATGAGAATGGACAAACATTCTTGTATCAAATCCTCCATGTTTCATCTTTGTAACAAAGACTCATATTTCAAAAGTAAAATCAAAAGTAATTAGGAAAAAGAAGGCTTCTAAAGGCTACATGCAAAATTCAAATCATTTCTTTCATAAAAATGTAGTTTTACCCCACTGACTCACACAATTATTCTGCATGATAAATACACAGACACACATTGTTTTCACGCTGTTAGGGAACTATATCTGGAATAAAGACTTAACATTGTCTTAATTCCAGCTCACCCACAAAACATCTCTATCAAAAAAATTTTACTTAATCCGTCTCTTGGTTATTTATAATTTATAACATAATGACATCACTAAAAGCTGAGTGGGAGTTTAAATTTAAAAACCTGAAAAAATAAACAAGGATGGAGTTGGCCTTTAAAACCACTGACACTGATCAGCCAAAACACACACACACACACACACACAAACATGCACACTGTAGATATTCAGTGAAACTGTTGGGAAGTGCTATTCGACATCTGCTGCAAACAAATGCTAGAAGCTGGGTTTGACCAAAAGGCTGGTTCATGCTTTGGCAGTCTTACACAAAAACTCAACCCTACCAAAAAAAACTAACCCTAACCCAACCCTACCACAAATTTGAGTGTGTGGATTTCGCTCAGTCTAAACATTGGAAAGCTATAAAGAAAACCTTAAAAAATATCTCTATTTGCCTTTCAATAATTTGAGTTAAAATCATATGTTCATGTAAAGATGGTTTTATAGTAAACATAGATCACG
This sequence comes from Mola mola, assembly GCA_001698575.1. NCBI lineage: Eukaryota > Metazoa > Chordata > Actinopteri > Tetraodontiformes > Molidae > Mola > Mola mola. The sequence goes on along the minus strand of KV751382.1, from coordinate 573,685 downwards.
TAATAATCTATTATAATGGTATTATGGAAATTCTAAGGTTTAGTATAATTACATTGAATAATCTAAGTGATATACCAGCACACATACCAATCAAATATCAATATTGCTAAATATGGTTGAGCTATAAAATCTAGAAGTTATCAATGTAAAACTGAAAGGGTCGGCTCATGTTGCTGAGCCGAGCCAAATGATCTTGCTCGCCTAAAGTTTGGAAGTCCCATCACTGACACTGACTGATCTATTGCAACTTTAAGAAGGTTAAACTTGGTTGACCAGATTGGATTTCACAGATTCAGAGCTTGAGAGCTTTGATAAAAACAGTTTTTTTCTTTCAGCTTGCTCCCCTTTTTCTATAAGAACCAGTCACAGAAGCCCAGTAAACATGATGTGCCTTATTAGCTATTATAGTATTATAGTATTATAGAAACTAGCACAGTGCCTACTCAGGAAGTATGCATGTAGGACTAAACTTAATGCAATCCTATCTTTGACCACAATGTGTGTTTCGAGGACAGAGTGGTGCTGTCCATGTATTCGCTCGGGAGTGGCAAAAGAGGAAGTACTAAATATAAAATTTGCAAAATTTGTATTAATATTGAATGGCTCCAGCATCTATAGTGCAGCAAACATACACACGCATGCATATGTTTGGATTTTAGAGCAACACAATTGCCAAGTTTGAAGTTAATGTGACGATTTTCATGCTATGCGAGGGACAGACGGCTATACAAAAATTCCTTGCTTTCATAGAATACCACATAAAAATAACTTAAGTGCAACAGTTGTGACAAGAAAGGCTTAAATAATGGTTTGGTCTTTTAAAAAAATAAAATAAAAAAGCCATATAAATTAAATAAAGGAAATTAGAAGACAGAATGCAACTGAAATTAGCTGGGAATATAAATCCAGACATTGATCTGAATAGAATTTGCCCAATAAAAGCAAATGGGGATCACATTGTATCTCCTCCCCTACTCTTCCTCCATTCGTCCCCTCCCTCCTGTTGTAAATCTTGTGTCCTCTCAGCCTAGTGTGATTAACTCTAGCAGAGCTGATTGCTTCTAATTACTCCAACAAGTTTCTGATTAAACCTCTGACACAGTGGAACACAAGCATGGATACAATCTTCCATAACAAAAACTTTGTTTTCTTATGTTCATGAGGACCTCCTGAATCTTAGATCGTTGATGACAATCTATATATTTCATTCAAAAGAAGTTATTTTTTAGGAGGATTCACTTTCCAAGACTGAGAGAATGGTGGAGGTTAATATCTGTTGGTGATGTACAGCTAAACCAAAAAATGTATTCTATCCCAGGCAGGTGCTCAGAACAGGTGCAAATGGAAGAATATAAAGGAAATGAGGATTGCAAGGCAGGGTCCTGGTCACCAATAGAAAACATGACATGACAGACTTTTTTCTATTGAATAATTATAATAATAATGAATTGATTTTAATTAATTAGTCAATCAAATTTTATTTGTACAGCCCAAAATCACAAATTATAGTTTGGTTCAGTGGGCTTTCACAAACTGTACATATTTGACAGCCTAAGGAAGAACCAAAAGGGAGGGATCCCTCTTCCTAGGACAGACAAACTTGGAATACATGTCACATGTACAGAACACAGAAACATTAAAATATAAAATTGTTGACAAACGCATGTTAAAATCTATGTCCATGAGTCCAAGAGCGTGTGAAATCCATTAATCCATAGGCATGTGTCATCTAGTAATGATTGATTAATGATAATTAGTTGGATGAATTATTAACAGGTTGCTTTTCAACTGGAAGCACATAAACCGTGCAATGCAATGGTAGCACAATCAATTTTACACTGCAACATGTGAGTATACACACATTTTGTTTTTGTCTAGATGGAAAATAACAATGCTGGAACAGAAATAATATGATCCAGTAAAATACCTACACAAAATCTAAGACCAGTGATTATAATTTCAAATAGCACTGCATATAATTTTCAAATGAGAAAGATCCTCTAATACATTATGCACATTTATGCATAATGTCCCAATTTGCAGAACTTCTGAAATGTGTTTTTCAGTTCATTTTCAACAGGACTGGGGGTAGAGATACCGCCTGATCCAGTATTTAGAATATTGGAGGAGAAATGTAAAAAACAAATGCTTTAGCAGCGCCTTTTATTATATGGGCTCCTAACTGCTCAATAAGAAATACTAGAAGAAGAAAAAGAAGAAGAAGAAATTCCATCTAACTGAGTTGATGGAAACTCTGTATTTAGACAGTCAGATTTATTCTTAAAACAGCCGAATCGTACAGGGAATCGCATAATACTCAGCACCTATGAATCTCCTATCTAAAGGGTTAGGCCAGAAAAATTATTTTTACTTCTTAAAATTACCATATAAAATGCAATAGAGTAAAAACCTTTCCCTTTCTGCGAAAAAGTAAAAAAAACAAAAAAACAACACTTAGATAGCCGCTGAAATTAGCATGCTAGCTAAGCTACACCCCATCTTTTTTTTTTTTTTTTTTTTTTTTTTCAAATCACAATTTTCAAAAAA
>KV751382.1:556637-571118 GCA_001698575.1 Mola mola | reverse complement strand
ATCTTTTTTTTTTTTTTTTTTTTGTGAAAATCACAACTTTCAAGAGATTAGTGAATACCTGCAGTATGCCTCATGATGGGACAAAGAGCTGCCCTGAGAACTTTTCAGTCATATAGAAGTTGTAGCACTCACACAAGACCACATCTGTGGGAGAGGAAAAGAGTTGACACAAGAAGTAAAACGAACCCTGAATTACCACCACTGCAAACAGCTCATGGGAAGTAAAACCTTGCAGTTTGACCCTGTGTTTCTTTTAGAAATTTGGATGTGTCTCAAAATATATCTTGTGTGCCAGGCGCTAACAGTTGGTAAAAAACATTCTAAATACCACTGGCAGAATTTTTGATAAAACCCTTTAAACTTTCCCTTTCCTGTTTTTTTTTTTCTTTTTCTTTTTAACAAGGGGAAGGGCAAAAATGATGCCCTCTAGTCATTCACCTCAAGTGGCTGGTAAGTATAAAGTTGCACATTTAAACCTTTTTGACGTATTTTGAAAGTTTGCTCATCCACTTGGAAGTTCAAATTGTGAGTGAGCTTTTAACTTCCTGGATGAAGTCTTTAGGTACTTTTCCTTTGCAAAGCAGCCCCACAACATTGTCCTGCCACCTGTGCTTGCTGACCGGAATGGTATTCTTTGACTTGCAAGCCTCCCATTTTCTTCCAAACAATGGTTAATACTGCCACTCATCCATCAAATTTTTGTTTTATCAGACAAGTTCATTGTCATGTTAGGTGAGCCACTGGCATCAGATGCTTCCATTGCCATGATAGGATATACAGTACCTGGTCTGCAGTGGTGTTTAGTTGTATGGTACATGTCTACATTACATCCATATGAATTCCATAATTCAAGATTCACAGTGCTAAATAAATAATCAGTGTTAACTCACTTCACCTGTCAATGATTTAAATGTTGGTGACTTTTTACTGGTGCTTGTCTCTTGTATAATTACAATTTCTTCCATAATGACCAGTTTTAGATTCAGTCTGGTAAATAGACTATCCAGACTAACCTGCAGACTTTGGAATAAGCCCAAAAGAAAAAAAAAAAGACATCAAAATTTAGCGCCGTGATCACATCATACCGGATATTCCATTAATCTGTATTATATTCAGGTAAGCAACAACATCACAGTTATATATTTTCAAAACAATGGTGGTATGCTTTTCTGGGGCTAATATTATTGATTATTTGCCTTTTGGGTCAGAGGGAAAAAAACAAAAAACATCACAGCTAACCCACCTACAAATTAATTCAAACAGAAACTGATGGTCTTAAGAGATTCTTACTTTGTTCATAATGAAAGTTACTGGTATGTGTTATATGGTTTATCTCTTCATAATGAGGCAGGGTAAAGGCCTGTAATCATACTATGATTAATGTTTATATGAGTATGTTTGTAAAGACGTCATCATCAAAAGTGGATTAAGGGGTCACAAGGCCCCTGGGATCAGGATCCGTCTGTCAATCAACACCCTGTTATGAAAAATTGCCAAGAATGTGTCACTTTGCACACATCTGTATTTTACTTGGTGCAGAAACATATGTGGTCCTTTAAAACAGATTAAAAGCCCATCATGTGCTATCTGACTGTCTGGCTATATTTCATAAAGTTTCGACTATCATTTTCACATAGATCAAACTTTGAAATGGTTTAAAAATATGTAATGAGTTCAAGGTTTTATAGAAGAGGTAACTAGAAACCATTACAACAACCTCCAAGGTGTTCTTATGACATGCTTTGAACTAATTTGAACTAATTTACAAAAATTCAACTAATTACCTAAAAAAAACATGGTCCAAATATATGGATGAAAGTAGGCTATTAAACTGTGACAAAGAAAGCTTAAAGTAATATAGAAATAGTTGATAGCAGTGCATATCATCCCCATTTAAAGTGAATTCAAATGAATACATTTAGAACCCTGCAGGCAATATTAATAAATGGCTGGACTGTCAGGGTACATAAAAGAAAAGGTAGGGAACCACTGAGTTGCAAAATATAAACACCTCCAAATAGATTTCTAGTTAGAAAGTGGTATTCAAAAACAGTGCTAACTCTCTCCAGAGTCTCTTGTTCAAAGCTTGTTTTAAGTCCTTTAAGGACCTACTGTCTCTAAATGTGGGCCTAGAATACAGCTTTCTTAGGCTCCATCCAACTGAGCTTTCTACCACTATTTTGATGTTGTTTTGGATTTGTTTTTTTTCATACTAGCCAATCTGTGAACATGAATAATAACTGTTTCCATACACCTTCATCTAACAGAGGAAACAGGAAGTAAATTGTCCACTCTAAGCAGAAAATATCCTACATACTACAAATGTTCTACTTGTTTTCCTCTACTTTACTCCAATTTACCTTTAGTTTTACTTCATAACAAGTAAAAGCTAAAATTCTCACAAACATTGTATTGCTTCAAAACAGAATCACTCTATCTTTAATACACAGTATTAATAATGTAAAACTTTTAAATGCAGCTGCTAAATTTTAATAGACAGTTATTTAGCAAGAGACATTAAATACATGTACAAAATTGCTGAACACATTAACAGCAGGGTAACCAAAGCAGTTATGTTATCACGTTAGCAAAGTTTAAGCATTGATGCATGAATTAAGTTTGTTAGCTCAAATGCATTAACAGTATTCCTTCATCACTTAGCTATTACACCGTGCATGCCAGCTCCATAAAAATCACCATAGCTAAACAGCAAAAGACAACGATTTTATTTGCATGTCACCATGTTGGTGTTGTGCAGGAGAGCTCTGGGTTGAGCATGGGGGAAGGAGAGGGAAGGATGTATGGATGGTTCCTGCAACAGGACAAGCTAGGCATTTGCCTTTCAGACAGCAGGGAGAGTCAAACAGACAATGGAGCTCAAAAAACTTCAACCTATGACTTAAATATTTAAAAGCAAATTTACAAAAAATGGAAAACAATGTTGCTTAAAATACGTGGCTTAGTAACTGTGGTGATGAATCAGGAAAGGACAGGTAGTGGATAGAGAACTGATCAGACAGCAAACATCGTTTGACTCGACTCAAAACTCAGTTTTGATAAAGTGGTTTTTAAATGTTATACAGACTAGTATGGGTAAGCATAAAAGCAGAAAAAGTTGTGGACAAATGAGTATCTAAAGGTCCCATATATAAAGAAAAAACAATTTTAATAGTAGCAGTAATAAGTCAGAAGTCACTTACAGCTGCTGTTTATCAACTCTCCCCACCACAAGATGTCTTCATGTTTTGCAAGATACTAAGAATTTCAGCTTGTTTCTACAAACCAAATAGTCAAAGCTAAGAAATGACTACTCATTCCCCACTTGTTCTCACATTTCAACAAGTGTGTTGACTCATTGAGATCTGGCAATGAGAGCTTATTATTCCAGTGTAAAGGTGTCACTATGACAAAATCAAAATCTGATTCCCGCCTGCCTTGTGAGTTTACCAGTGCTAAGCCAATCATAACATTTGCCCCTGAAAAGTAAGCATTTGTTCAAATCGAAAGTTTATATAGTCCAAATTAAAGTACAATTTCTCAGTGTGACACAAGTCGGACATCACATCTACAGGGAGGCCATGAAGACGGACGATATGGAGCAGGACCAACTGTGCAGTCTCAACGCAGAACGTACAGGCAATTGGGTGGGCAGCCTGACCTTCGGGGTCGTCCCTCACTCAGGCACAGGGAGCCCCCCCAGTACAATCCTCCTCTTCTGGAACTGCCAGAACAAGGCGTTAGACTTGGCATTGCGGGACCCTGGACAGTAGGACAGGGTAAAGCGAAACTGGGTGAAAAAAGGGACCAGTGGGCCTGGCAAGAATTCAATCTCTTGGAAGTGCGGGTGTATTCAACATTTTTGCGGTCAGTCCACACCAAGTAGGGTTCCTTGGTACCCTCCAACCAAAACCACCACTCCTCCAGAGCCAACTTCACCACCAGCAGCTCTCTGTTCCCAATGTCATAGTTCCTCTTGGCAGGAGACAGGCACAGAAAAGTCACAAGGGTGGAGCTTCTGATCAGAGCCAGACCTTTGGGACAGGACATCCCCTACCCCCACTGGTGATCAGAGTCTAGCATAGGGGATGGGCGCTGAGGCAAACCTTGACTTCAGGGTCTTAATTGCAGGCTGAGTGAGTGTGATGTTATCTGCTGCAGTGATAATGCTACTCATGAGGCGGGTCAGGGGAGTGGGATTGTGTGCTGGGTCCATGACTGGCCAAATTGTACTGACAAGATGTGGACCCAAACACAACAGTTACACAGATAAACGTTCATAATGACCTTTATTGTAACTTTCAGGAGGTTGAATAGTGTACAGGTTCAAAAGGTTGCAACTAATTATTCACACTTCTCATTCCTTGAGCTGAGTCGAGTTCGTGGGAGGCAGTGGGGCAGCGTGAACAGGAGGCAAAGGCACCATTGGGGAACAGGCACCCCGCCTCGTCATCGATGTGAGAGCAGAGCCAGTAACAGACAGGCAGGCAGTGGAGAAGATAAACCCAGGGAAAGTAGATAGTAGGGTTGTCGTGGACAGGTAAAGGGTTGACAGAAACCCATTGTGTTTTACTCAGGCAGAGATGAGGAGAGGGTCAGAGGCAAGTTGAGTTAAAACCAACCATACGTGCTGGAGATTCAGACATAATGTAAGGACAATCTGGCAAGGCAATGGCGCTGCTTTTATATTGGCTCTGTGATGACATCCAGCTGGGAGCACCGGGTGGGAATGATTCGGCTGATGAGAAGGTGTGGCAAGGTGGTGTGAGAAACTGAAGGTTGGGTGAGTGGAAAATCCAACTGCAACAGGAGAGCAGCAGAGAAGACTGACACAGTGGGCTTTTACAAACTGTACAGGTTTGATACCCTCTGCCCTTAAAAACACATGACGAGAAACTTAAAAAACCCTGAACAGATAAACAGAAGAGCGAGAGGATCCTGGGAGGGGGGGGTTCTCTTATCACTGCAGTTGAGGTCCCTGAGGCTGTTAAACAACTCCACAGTGGCGGCACTCCAGGGGTGGAGGAGATTGGCCCTGATTTTGTCAAGGCTCTGGATGTTGTAGGGCTGTCCTGGTTGACACACCTCTGCAACATTGCTTGGACATTGGGGACTGTGCCTTTGGAGTGGCAGACAGGGGTGGTGGTTCCTCTTTTTAAGAAGGGGGACTAAAGGGTGTGTTCCAACTATAGGGGGGATCACACTCCTCAGCCTCCCTGGGACGGTCTACTACAGGGTGCTGGAGAGGAGAGTCTGGCTGTTAATCGAACCTCATATTCAAGAGGAACAATGTGGTTTTCATCCTGGCATGGTTGTTTGCCCAACAGTCAAATCTGACTGCAAAATATGTAGGAGGAACAGAGATAGCCAATTAGCGAAATGATAGACTTTTTTCATTCTTGTGTTTTCTTTGTAACACAACATGTGTTAAATAGTTGCCTAAACTCAGGGAAGCTTTGAGCAGTGGTTGGTAAAAAATCAATGAGCATAAGAATCTTGATTTGTATTTTATATGATTCAAAATTGATTCAAATCTATTGGGAATCTAAAATCAATCTTGTAACTAACACTAACATTATGATAGTGGGGAAAAAACGGTGGAACTCAACTCTAAGGGTAGGTAAATCTACAGTACAGCACGATGGAGTCATTTTATAATTCATGTAGAAGCACAAGCATGGATTTAATTTAGTGAAGCTTATTGCAAGTACTTTTAACACCTCTCAGACTAAGATTAACTAAACACTGCATTGACTGGTGAACAAATGAGATTGTCTGACCAACGCTGACACTGTTGACACTGCAGTATTGAATTACTTAGACCTCTGTATTGAAGGAAAGAGCTGTTCTCAATCTGTTTCACCTGAGAAACCCTATGCCTGCTGACTGTTTGTTGATGACATCTGTTCACTTATTTAGTTAGTCACATGCAGGCATGACTGTAACATAATTAAAGACAGCTTTACCAGTTTTTAGTTGCCTCAGATTTCACCTGTATTAATATGTTACTGGCATAAAATTCAGAATAAGCATATATTTTTAAATATAATTAAAGTTGTTGAGATACAACATTAAATATACTGTGTTACTGGTTTAAACTGAATTTTCTATCAAAAAGGACTAGGAAATCAAATTGTATTTTATTAATATTTCGCATAGCATCACAACTTTTTGGAACTGGGGTTATATTCATATTATTTAATATTGTAATAGGGCAGCACAGTGGTGCAGTGGTTAGCACTGTCGCCTCACAGCAAAAGGTCATGGGTTCGTTTCTGGGTCAGGGTATTTCTGTGCAGAATGTGCATGTTCTCCTTGTGTCTGCGTGGGTTCTCTCTGGGTACTCTGGCTTCCTTCCACAGTCCATAAACATGCAAAAACTGGGGGTTAGGTTAGTTGGTCACTCTAAATTGCTCGTAGGTGTGAACGTGAGTGTGGATGATTGTTTGTGTCTATATGTCAGCACTGCGATGAACTGGCGACTTTTCCAGGGTATCTTTGCCCGAAGATGCTGAGATAGCCCCATGTTATATTTATATATATATTACATATGTATGTATGTATAAAATGAATAGATACATGTTTGATTAAACAAAGTATAATTCATTCTTACAAATCACAGCTTGGGTTCACCGGGTTCTTAATATATCTGTAAGTAAAAGGAAGCATAAGTAATTACTTCCTTTAATTTTAAAGGTATTTTAAACAATAATATTCAGTATTTGGATCAGGCAGCTGCAGTATTAACAATAACGCATACTTTTTGTTTCTGATGTAGCTGTTACACAATTATTGAGGTCTGTGCCAGAACAGCTCCACCTGTGACTGAAGTTGAAGTGGAGCACGGGAGGGGTCTGAACTGTCTCTCACGCTTAAACTCATAATTTATGCATTGCTGTGGATGTAAAAAGGGAAACTGACAACAGATGTGCGTAGCAATCTGTTGAGGCTTTAGGGATGTGAAGAAAAATTCAATGTAGAGATGCATTCTAACACCAGGTATAAATGTAAGCCGGCTATATCAGAGCAGAGATTCAGCAGATATGAGACATATGCTGGTTCCAGTTGGTGATGAAGCCAGAGATGGAGAAAAAGTGGAAATATATTGAGGGATCATATCCATCCTTTTGTTCTTTGATTGCTGATCCACTAATTGCTTTAGTCAGAATTCTGGCAACTACATCCACATGAGCAAAAGGAGCAGTTAGTGAGGTCCCCAGAGGAATGGGTAGAGCTCTATCAAGTGGTGGGGAAAATCTGGAACTCATACAATCGGCAAGAAAGAGAGAGCAGAGGGATACCACACACTCCTGTGGATTGATTTTAATGCAGAAATAAAAGTGTGTGAAAGTGCAGACCTTGACTCACATCTCACTGACACACACACACTCAGTCCTTTGTGAAACGCCCCTTTTTCCCTGACACTTTCTACTTTTAATAGCAACCAATTGTTCATCATCACACAAACCCTCTCTATACAGATCCCAGCATACACACACATCCCCACACATATTGCACTCGCACAAAACAATATGGAAGATGACAGGCACCTTCGCCTTGCCTGATGACATGACATGTCTTGATCAATATGAAAACCAGTTGGTAGATTGATTCATTAGCAGTAATAATTTTGTCTCCTTGGCAGATATAAGTGTTGATTTGGTAATTTATGAGGTGCTGTTGATGCAGTGCTGCGGGGGGGGAAACGTATGCTGCAAGGTTATTCAGAGCTACTGTAGCTTGCCAAGTCTTGTGTTTCTGTAGCTTCTTGACGATATGTTTGTGTGTGCATACACACACACACACACACACACACACACACAGACAAACACACACTTTGAAGGTGCACAGTGTCTAACAGCTGCTCTGAGCTCTGATTATGTGTGACTGGTAGACAACTCAACAGAGTGTTAGTGTATTGACTATGTAAGTGTCTGTATGAGCTATCCATAGTTTCTATCTCTATGCCAATAGTTTTAGTTATTCATTCATAACCTTCATTAATGTTGTGGGACTAGCTGTTATTATCCCCTTCCTCTATTCTTACATGCCAAAGCCTGTTGCCAACTCAAATACGGACAGTTTAGCTTGGTATGTGACGCTTGCAGTGGCTAATGCAGCAAAACAAGGAGGAGAACCTACAGGAGGTATGGAAAGCTAGTCTTTTAAACTCTACACAGCATACAACATATGAAATTTGTCTTCAGTTCTAATATCAAAAGTATTAACTAATATTGACTTGATCTTTTTTGGACATTTATCACACGGATTTCTGTGGAGACATTGAAGGCTTTATGTGAATTTGTGTGAATTTTCCAATTACAATAGCAAGTTCTTTACTTGAACTTATTTGCTGACCACAAACCTTTTTTGTAAATACTTCCATCAGCGCTAGCTTTTGCAGGCAACCAAACACAGCAGTGTACAGTATATGCCATTCCTCTGTGATTATATAGGCTACAATTGTATTTATTACACGTCTCACACAGAGCAACAAAAATTCGGTAAATAAAGTTAGAGAAGATTAACTGCCCTGCGTACACAGGCTTCTATCAGCTTATTATGTATGACATGCACTCTCTCTCATACACATCTACAACCCCCCCAATGCACCCCCAAACACAGATATTCACACAGTGATATCAGGCTAATCTACTGTGGTGTAGCACCCAGTGTGTCCACAAACGGTGGCCAGCTACCTATCTAGGTGTTTACTTCTATATACAGGACAATTACATTGTCTCATTGTGCCCTGACACACAGACTCACACAGATGCCAACAGACTCACACACACTCTGCTACATCTATATATTGACCACGAGTGCACACTCACATGCCATATGCAGTTAGATTATTCCTCAAAATGTGTCACACAAAATGATCGAGATATCATAGATGCTTGCTCTCAAAATGGAGGACACAGGATGCGACGCACCAAGATAATAAGACATTCAATTACACACACGCATACACACACAAACACACAGCAGAGGCGGCAGCAGCTTTTGTTCAGCTCATGGTCTATTATCTAACCACTGCCAGCCAGTCTCATCAGTTTATTTGTGTATTTGTGGACAGCACACCTCCCACTGTGGGTATAAGCTTTCTGTTACTACATTGGTGCTACATTTTCTCCACACACACACACACACACACACACATGAACACATAAGTACACTTTTACACAGCATAACTAGTGTTGCACCCAAAACCCAAGTAAAAATCAAAAACAGAAAACTAAAAACCTGCCCTATTGCTGTGGTGAAAACAGGATAATATTGTCTTGACAATAAAAAACAGGTCTTTTCTTGGTAAATTTGATCCATGCACCATTAACATATTAATTTTAATGTATGTGGTTTCCCAACAATATCCCGTTCTCAGTGTTATGTGTCAACTGGAACCAAAAAATTTAGTTAAGATATATTTAAATGTCTTTATGTGGTTCTATTCTGAAGGTGTGAAAAGAATTGTTTCACAGCAGACACTGCAACATATCAGAGGTGTAAAGGAAAGGTGGAATAATTCTGGATTTGATGTACTATAGGTGAAATGGTTGTGCTAATCCTTATGTGGTGTTCGTGTCAAATTGGCCAGTTTCAAATTTTTTATTAAAAGAAAAATTCTATTACACACACAAAAAAAGCATACAGAGAACATTTTTTTAACAATGTTACAATACAATCCCAATGAAGCAGTCTGCTGCCTTTCCCTGTGCTTTTTACCCTCTGTAATGTGAACCTGCACCATGTTATCAAAATATTAAAAACATCTAAACACTGTATTCCTGTAACCCCACGTCCACCACACACTCACATGACCTTCAAATGTTGTTTTGTGAGTGAGTGAGTGATTTTGAGTATTAGGGGACACGATGGACTCAAAGACAAACCACATAGGCAGCTACAAAAAGTACATCTGTAGTGCCCATACTTTGCATCTGTAGGTCCATGTACAAACAAAATCCAATATTATCTCTTACTGGAGAGATGCATTTTTCAGGTACTGTTTGCCACTGACAGTCAGTGAAACATTTTGTGTGTGTGTTGTAAATCCTTTGCATTTGTAGATATATTTTTGAGAGATGTATTTCATTTGCTAAAACAATTTTTTCTTCTTGTGCTTGTATTGTTTTTCATCACCTGTATTTGATAACTAAGTTCAAAAAATTAAATATTAATTGAAAAATTGTTATAAAATGGTTGAGTATATTTCATTGAACAAATTTAAATAACTTTATCACAAAAATGAATGCTAACTGTTAAATATTGTATGTTGATATTTGTAGCTGGGTGACGGGTCTCATCCCCGAGTTGTGCTGCCTTGCTTATTAAGTTATTAGCCTGTAAACACTTGGGGGCAAACTATAAAAGGCGTCTGTAACTGGCCTGTCTTTCTCTCGTTCTTTGGCTTCGGGGGCCTGACCAATTCCTGGTTGCATCGCTTAAGTCATTCTCGCTGCTGTCGGTGCAGGTGTGTAGCAGTAGCTTTGCATGTCAAACCCACTTGCTGCTTTATGCCTACTTCAGCGGTTTTGCTTTTTTGTAGATACATGGATCCTCTGCCGGCGCAAACCACTTCTGGTTGGATCCCCCTTCCTTGGCGCCATGAACGGCTTATGAGTTGATGATCTGTTTCTTTTAGCTTTCCTCCTCAGCAATAATATATCCCTCATGCTGGTGTAGTTTCCTCAATGCGACATTATTATAGCGCCTTAAGAACTCATTGGCTCAACTCAACTCATTGCAGTGCTATAAAAGACCCTATTCATTACCAGAACAAGTGAGTGTTACAGTGATCACCTGTTGCATATTTACCCAAAAAGAAGACATGATTTTCTTTTTGTTGTATAAGTAAATATGGCTATTTAACTATACCAGCAATCTGCACAGAATCAAAAACTTTTCAAGCTGTGTTCAGAAAAGAGTTGACAGAATAAATTTGTCCAAAAACCCTGAGATGGCAGATTGTTACAGTATCGTAACAAGATGAATGGTTCTATTCATCAGCTTCTTGCCATTGTTTTCTCTCAGTTGAGGCAACCTATGCATTGCAAGCCCACGATACATATGAACAGATGCTTTACAACACTGCGTTAAATCTCTAATTCTTCAAACACACTAACCACACAAGTCAACACATCTCAACACAACCACTGTTTATCAGTATATCAACAGTAGTCAGTCAACAGTAGATAGTAACATTGGTGGCTTCACACCTGCTGTTAGTAAGGGGATCTGTACTGAGAAGATAGCAGTCACTCTCACTGTTTTGGTTTCTCACTCTGTACACTCTAAAAGGTAATGTAATAGGTTTACTCAAAAAGGTATGTTTACTTTTTGCATGGATCTTTTTAAGTTGTCCCAACTTCAGTGTTAATTTAGTAATCAGTACTAGTGCGGCATTACAAGACCAACTTAAATAGTCACATAAATAGAAAGCTTTAAGTTGAATCTACTTGATTTTTTGGATATATTATTGAATTTTCACATTAGTTTTACTTGATACATATTTTAGCTACAACAAAAAAATCAAGTGCAATGACCATGCTTTTTATATATATCCAAGAGCTATATTCCTTGAAATTTTTTTTCAAATTTAAGTTGTTGTAACTTTATTTTGTGAGCATTTTCTACTCAGAAATGTCAATGCAAAAAGTTAACATACTTGTTATAGTATACGGATCTTATTTTTCTCAAGTTGGGGGAAATAATAAACAAGAACCACACAAATGATTGACTACTCTCTCTTTTTTATCATAGTGGAAGGCAAATTCTATAACAGTTCTCTGGAGACAAGAATGAACAGGTTGTTACCACATTTCCATTTGCAATATGCGTGAAAATACTTTCTCATTAGCTGCATCATATCATCTTTCTCTTGTAAAAATGAGTCAAATTTGCAGTCCATTGGTTAACTATATACTGTATGCCATTGAGCAGAATGAGAGTTGGTAGCTCGTTGTCCTCTGTCTCGGGATCGCTTGTTGTTTTCTGTGACATCCACCATCTTGTTTGCTATCACTAGATAATACAAAGACAGTATGAAATAGCATCATGACAACAACACTTCAACAATTTAAATGAAGGAAGAAAAGAAAACAACAGTGAAACTAACAATACTATTTCAAATAGGAAGTATTTAAAAATTTGGTCCATTCCATGTTCACCGCATTTGCCAGGTTCAAATGAGAAGAAGAAATACACTTGCTTGAAATAAAGTTATTAATCTAGTTACAATTCAGTGAATGTAGTTCACTTTAAAGGAATAGTTAACTTTAAACAAAAATTCAGTCAACTCATACTCACGCTGTAGTGTTTTAATCCACAAAACACTACTTGCAGCAGTTTTTCCAAACAATTGAAGTGCTATGGTGGCCAAAGGTAAAAGTTTCTTGACAGTTTCTTGTTTTTTTAAATGACAGCCAATATGCAGCCAATATACTCCCTCTCTGTGGTGATGATGCTTTGGGCACAACATGGACATTTGAAAAAAAAAAATACATCATTCACTTTTGTCCTTTGATGAGATTAATGACTTCTTGTCAGGTGTGATTTAAGGCTGGCCCATGTTTTGAAAGTGCAAAACAATCCCAATAAAGACATGGCAGAAATTGCCCAATTTCTGCACATGTCGGGGCTTGGGGCTCCCTGTCAGGGCTCCCTCCCTCTGGCTCTATGGTGTTTTCTCGCTGTGGCTTGACACTGTGAGCTCCGGCTAATTGTTTGTCATCGTTTAATTGTTTCCTGTATTCATTTTGTTACTTGTATTTTGTTGTTAGAAAATAAGTTGTTTGTATTGTTTTTTTATTGTTTAAAATAACTTAAATGCCAGTTCACTAGCATTGTTTCATTTAATTCCTTTTCCTTTTGGTCAGGTGCCGTGGCTGAAGGTGGCAGTCCCATCCCTGATGGTGGCGTTTCTTTATGATCCCTGTCTTTTGTTGTGTGTGTGTGGTGATTCAACTCGAGTTAAGAATTTCTGAGGGTGAAATTCCCCAGGTGGCGTTATTGTCACATTCACCTAGTACCCTCTCGCCATTACATTGGCAAATTTTACAGCACCGATTCATTGTGAAAAGATTCCCCAGATTGGGTGAAAAACTTCTAAATCACTGCTTAACAATAGTCAGTTTCGAACAACAAGTCAGAATCAGTCAACAATCAATAGCTGTTGTCTCTACTACTAGCAAACTCATAAAATGGCGGTCTTTATTAACAAGTTGGGTGCTCACCTCTCAGGCAGCCACAGGCCACATGGTAATGGCGCCTGAGAAGCCATGCCCACCCATCTTCTAATATCTGAATAAAAGTTTGCATCTGATAATATGGTAATATCGTAAGTATGTTTTTAATCTAATAAAACGCTAATGGCAATCACACTAACGATTAAAATATTAAGTAAAATGTGTCAAGCTGACCACTCCCTGAAAAAGTTGTTTCCTTCACTGGTGACTTGCTGTTTGGGTTTGTTAGACTTCAAAAACAATGCATGTGACTATACAAGTTATAATAACGTGCTCATTTGTGTGTGTTGAAATAAATGATTTAAACATTGAGAGAACATATGTCCGTGAAGGTTCTTAGTCATCCAGGTCATCTTGATCTCGGAGTGTTTAGTAGGAAACAACTGGACTTCTTATCTTGTTTGAAGACGTTTCGCCTCTCATCCGAAAGGCTTCTTCAGTTCTGAGGTTCAGTGTGGGAAACCCAGGTATTTAACCCCGAGTGGGTAGAGACAATCACCAATCACCAACAACGAGGATGTGTTTTGGAACCAACAGCCTCCTTTGTTGGTGAGACAATCACCAACAAAGAGGACGTGTTATGAGACTAACAGCCTCTTTGTTGGTGAGACAATCACCAACAAGGAGGACCTGTTTAGAAAACAACAGCCTCGTCTGCGGTCGTCTGGCTAGGCATCGTGTGAGTCGTTAAGGTCACAAGAGCCCGGGTGTGAATCACTTGAGCGTGTTTGCCCCTCACCCTTGGTTCCGTGTGACACCTTGGGTTCACATGGCCCCAGGTGTGTGTGGGGGTTAAACCGCCTGGGGAGGGCTCCCAAGACAGCATTGTAGGTAGCAGACAAATGGTGTCGTAGTCCACCACCCCTGTTTAGAGAGGGTTTCTCCAAGTGGACAAAGATGGCCTCTTTTACTCCTCTTTCAAACCATCTGTCCTCTCTGTCCAGAACGTGGACATTGGAGTCCTCAAAGGAGTGACCTTTCTCCTTAAGATGCAGATGTACAGCTGAGTCCTGTCCCGATGAGGTGGCTCTCCTGTGTTGTGCCATGCGTCTGTGGAGGGGCTGTTTGGTTTCACCTATATAAAGGTCAGAGCACTCCTCTGTGCATTGAACGGCATACACAACATTGCTGAGCTTATGCCTGGGTGTTTTATCCTTGGGGTGGACCAGTCGCTGTCTTAAGGTCTGGCCCGGTTTGAAATTGACTGGAATTTTGTGTTTTTGAAAGATTCTTCTGA